>MDKH01172854.1:0-24410 GCA_005239495.1 Nicotiana undulata
CAAGTATGTTATTTTTATTTATGGTTTAAAGTTGCAACCAAAAAGGAAGATCTTATAAAGCTGCGACTTGTCTAATTTTTACAGTAATGGTATTAATAAGTTTTAAGTACTTCAATGGAGAAAAAATAGTTGTTACTACTTTTTTAGCTTTTTTATTGGCTTCTTCCAGCATAAACTGATACATTTCATTAACACTGAGATGAGCAGTATTATTGCGTGCTATGTCATATAATTTATGAAGTTGGCTAGTGAACAGTTTTAAGCTTGTGCTAGCTAAATATGAAATGCTTAGGCTAAGCTTTTCCAAGGCCAAAAATGTGTTTTTTTTTTTCCAAAGTTAATCCTTATTACCATACTAGTGTCTTAGCTGCTACTTGCTGCTTTAAGACGATTAGCAGCTTAAATATGTTACTCCAAATATAAATTTAAGATTTTATAACTGTAAAGGTAGCTCTTAGTTCATCATGTAAAGCATATCCTTGATATAGAAAACTGATTTTGTGTCTCATTGAGGTGATAACTAAAGCATTGCAACCGCAATATACCTCCGTAGCAAACTGTTTGGTGCCATGGCTTGATGAATCTGCCATAGTTTTAACAGCAACCTCCTTCCCATCTCCAAGTCTTCCATAATAAACAGGTCCAAAACTTCCCTTCCCAATTTTCTTAGAAAAAATTTCTGTGGCTTCTTCTATCTCAGATAGTGGGATATAGTACGCCACACCTTCATCCATTAAAGATCCACCTCGCGCGATTGAACAAGTTGTTGAGGCCTTTGTGCTTCTACGCAAAGACTCACCTGGGAGGTATAGATGGAATAATGAAAGGCGATGCGAAATATATATAATTTAAAGTTAGTTAGACAGTTTAGGGGATGTGTGCACCTTTTTGATGAGATACTTTTGTTCTGAAATGGCACAAAAAGAGTACACTGACTGTGATTAGAACAAAAAGAAGTACAACTGCTCCAATTGAAACTCCTAGTATCACTTTGTGACGTTTATTATGCTTTGATTCGGGCCTTAGATTAGGATTTCCTTCATACCTGTGAGACAGGAAAAACAACTTTTAAGTGAAGCTCTTTTCCTGAGTTCAAAGATTAATGTAAATGTTATTTTCTAGTTCTTAAAGCATTTATGAATATTCAGGAATTTTATTTGCTCTTTTCCTAGCACAATGTAACATCGACGATGATGTGTATATCCAAATGCTGGACCACTGACATATTTGGTGATAATCAGCCCTTCTTTTTGATGGAAAATCTCTAGTGGCTGAGATTTTGTCATGGTATTATGGGTTACAGAATTAAAGGAATACTTACTTGAAAGTTACTTTTCCTTTTAATAATGATGGAGGTATTTCTCCAGTTAGGCTGTTATTCTGGACATCTCTGTCACAAGGAAACAAATTCAAAGTTAAGATAAGCTTTTTCCATGAAAATAAAAATATAAATAAGAGTATGGATAATTTAAATTTAAATAAGATCACACCATACAGTTCTATTAAGGTTGGTAAACCTCCCAGGTATGAAGGTATTCGACCAGTCAACTTGTTGTCCTCAAGATGTCTGCATGTTAACGAAATACAACATCCAGTTAAAAAGGAAAAACAGGATAACGAAAAAGTTTTCTTGTTAAAATGGTAGTAAATGTTAGCCACTAGTAAACATCTTACATGGTTCTCAAATTAACAAGATTGCTCAAGTCAGGGATTGATCCGGTCAGAGAGTTTCCGTCCAACCACCTATATATAGTAGAAAATATGAAAAACTGAAACAGTAAGATTAAAACTTGGCTTGTTTTATGAGCAAGACTTACAACTCTGTCAATCCTTCCATATGGTTTAGCTCGGGAGGAATTTCACCCTTAACATTCTTGCCTGACAGTGTTCTGTTGAATCAAATTAAGATGGCAAATTGTCAAGGAAAAACAAATACTTTTAGCACTATGACCTCATAGGGATATGTTATCTGGTTGAATGCATATAATCAAATTTCTCTTACACTAGAGATATAACTCACATTTTTGTGATTCTTGGTGGAATAGTTGTGCTGCAAGTCACCCATTCCCATTGCGTGGGTACGCAAGGATCACCATCTTCATCTGTCCAGTCACTTCCCAACGACATGGAGCGCAAGGCGTTGAGAGTGGTCACTTCCAAGTTGCAGCTTTAAATCAATTAGCTATTTTTGGTAATAATATGTGTACAAGTAGAACAATTACCATAGCTGGATAGACAAAAATAGCTAGACTAAGCATAGAAAGGTCATTGTTACCATCTTGTTCGTCGGTCTTTGCAGCAATTTGCGCATATCTACATATTTCCATTGCACTTAGTAGTGGACCTCGAGTCGAGTCACGAGTCTTCACAAAGGAGAATGACAGTATAAAATCTAATGTTATATTCATGTAGCTTGGCTCATACAAAGTGTAACTTCCATTTGCATTCTCTGCTATATTCACCACAGCATTGCTGTAGTCCGGAACATAAGGATGCTCCATTTTAAATTTCCTGGTCTCATTTATCCCCAAGTCTTCAATCTCAGCAAAGTATGCAAAAGCTCGTGCATTCGCTGGAAAGTCGTCAAGATTCAGCCTATAGCTGAGCATTCCTTTAGTTCCAACTACTGCAGTCTGCATTACTTTAACAGGTGGATACTCTCTTGTGTTTGTATTTATATACTTTGTTGTGTTGATTCTTTCTGTGCCTGCAGCCACATCTACCAGAAAATTTGGCCTTTTTTCTAGATCCGAATCCCATATACGGTCATAAGGATCATCCGGATACCTGTGAGACAGATATAATTTTTGTTATGATCTTGTGAGAGCTGAAAAAGTCTATACCTTATGGTTTATCTGCTGTGATATCATTTCACAAACAAAAACTAAACCTCAATCCCAAGCAAGTTTGGGGTCAGGTATATGAATCCTTACTGACCATGTCGCTCCATTTAAGTTCATCTCAGACCCAATATTATACATTTTCTATTGGGATATAAAAGATTAAAAAACTCGTAGAAAGTAATGTACCAACATGACTAAAACATATCCCCAATTTATTGGTATTCACCTCATACAAAAATAGTTAGATAACCAAACTATACCTTATAGGTTCATTGCTTAGAGCTCCAAAATCTACTCTGGCAGCGACTTTTAAGTAAAAGTTATCTTCATAGTCTGTGGCATACATTGACAAATTAAGAGGTCTCAGCTCAAGAGTAGATATGAAAGGGGACTCTGTTGTTGCACAACACAAGCACACATGGATAGAGTTTGAAGGCGCTCTAATGATCATTTCCTTTACATATATCCTTGAGGATTCTGAAATGGTTATAGTTGCCCACTTTGTTGTATCTAAGTAGAGCTGAAATTTGGGGTATGTTCCCTCAGGTGCTGGACTTCCATATAGAAATGTTGCTCGTACAAGATATCGCCTTCTCTCCTTTGTGTTTAAAGTATAACAGTATTTCTTGCTGTCTGCTGGAAAGTCTCTGCGCCTTTGATATTGTTGTGAGTTTACATCTGCATTCACTACTACAACTGGTTTCCCAATTCTCATGATTCCAGCATCTGTAGTCCATGCTAATCCTGTACTGGGGTCGGTATAATTTGTTGCACTTCCACAGTCTATACTTACAAACTCTGCAATATTGAACCTTTAATTTATTTCGTGAACAAGATTGCCCATCACTTATTATACTTACAAACTCTGCAATATTGAACCTTTAAAGATGCAAAGAGGAGGACATACCTGTAACTTGGCACACAATTGCTGGAGTGAAGCAAACAAGTAAAACAAAGGATTGTAAGAGGAAATCCATGGAAGAAGAAGCTAAGCTGTACATGTCCTTTTGATAAAATGGTCTATATTTTAGTATTTGATTGAAGTTAAAGACTCCTTAAAGTGGATCTTAATCATCTCACTTGGAGTACCTTTAACTTTTTTGGTTATTGAGGAGGAGTCTTACCTTAGCTTGTGCAATGTTCACTCACATTCCTATGTTTTCTTTTGAAAATGCTTTTCACAAAGGAAGACAGAATTCAACTTGTATCTTTCAGTTTCACCTTTTTCACTTTGCTTTGGAAAAGAATTTTTGATATGTTGACACTTGCAAACAATATTATTCCTACATTTTTATATCTTTCTTTCCTCCCACAATTCACAAGCTCACAGTAATTGCGTGTGGGGTCCAGTTCTTTAAGGTACATGGTTCAATTATTTATTTATTATTCTTTTTCATGAAGATTTCTTATGCTTTAGGCTATCAGAGCTTTTATTAAGAATAAAAATTATTTGGGGTGTTGGATATGGATGTGGGAAGAAAATCTGACCATGCAAACTGCAAAAGCATCCCTTTAAAGAAACATCAAAACAGAATCTAATAATCCCATCATCTGCCTTTTGCTTTTGGTACCAACATAAGCTTTTTTTTTCTGTGACTTTTGGCCCAACTTGTCTTTAACTTTTGCAAGATTGCAGAATCAAACCAAAGCTATGTGAACTTCCAAGATTGTCCTTGTGTCTTACAAGAATAATGGGCCCCAAATTTAATCAGACAACTTAAACCACTCAGATGGTCTAGATTTTTTGTCTAGGTTTTAGAGTTGGATTCATGTATGCTTTACTAATTTAAGCCAGTGGCGGATGCACATAGCCACTTGTGGTTGCTTAAGTACCTATTAACTTTGACCATATTTAATAAATTATATAGGTAATTGTATAAATATTTTAGATTAATATTGAGTAAATACCTAGAAGTAAATTCATTTTTCTGCTTTTTTTGAAGTCTCTATCGATGAGCACCCATACCTTTAAAATTCTGGATCCACCACTGATTTAAGCAATATGTTTATTATCTGGAAAAGGACTGGACTCTTCGGCACTAGGATACTTGTTTCTTTTGACTCCTCTTAGATTTGAATTCATTCATTCCCCAATTTCCTATAGAAGATATGCAAGTTTAAGTTCATTTTTAGCGAGTCATTTTCTATGTGCTTCAACTGTTAGTGACATGGTGAAATATTATGAACTCACCACTCACTTATTAGGTCAGTTTGCAATAGTCTTGCTATCGTTGTTTATCCGTAAAATAATACAGTTGAATTTATAACGTAATTTATAGACAAATGAATTGATTTGATCCAAAAAATATTAACTAAATTAAGACAAAAAGATTGTGAAACAAAATTAAAGGAAATACAAGCCTGGTGTATGCGCTTAATCTTCCTGATAGCAGAAGTACAAATAATATTGAGGGCAAAAGAAAGTAAATCAATATAGAGAGCAAAATATAGCTTTTTGTATGCAGAGTATTTCGTGTCTACAAAATGATGCTAATTCTCCTATTTATAACCTTATTTAGGAAGACCAGATCCTCAAATCAAGCTCCTCTTGAAAGAGAATAAAACCGTCATTGATGGTGTATAACGGTTGGCTATAAATGCTGGTATTTTTTGTAATGGCTGCTCATTGAATGCTATCCGATATCAAATCTTTGAATCTTTATTGTCTGCTACTCTGCCTTCGGAATTCATCCATCACCGGTCGCATATTCGCATCTGGTGCCAGTTATTTGTTGACTCACGTTCCACTTGTCTTCAATTCCAAGTATCACCTCGTAATTCGTCTAACTGTCACTAACCAATTTTACTCAATACAAATAGTCCCCCTATTTTCCGATGACGCAACTCAGTGTTACGGGAAAGTAGATAAGAATTTTTTTCTTGGCGGAAAAGTCCCTGAACGGTCTCTGACTCTTGAAAGGGCACACATCTTCTCATATTTAATGACCTGGACACGTGTTGTTCCATGATTCAGCTAGGGGTGAAAAAATGATTAAAAGAAAACAGTTAACCACTCATATTATCCACTAAAAATGGGTTGGATAATGAACTTTTTAAAAACGGGTCGAATATGAATAAGAACCATATTATCCATTTAGAAAATAGATAACCAATGAGTAACCAATGGATAACCAATGGGTCTAACTTTTTATTTGTAAAGCCTCAAATTGGTGGTTCCTCAAGTTAGGGAGACTAAGAATTCTCTCAAAAGTGATCATATGCAAGAAGTCATGGATAATATGGTTACCCATGTTATCCGCTGGTTAACCTATTTTTTATCCGTATTAATATGGGTCGGTTCGGATAATTTATCCGTTTTTCATTACCCGTTTACGACTTGAACCATATTGACCCGATCCGCTCGTTTGTCACTCCTAGATTCAGCAAATATTTTTGCCTATTTCTGAGGTAATCATGACCACGATATTTGTCGTTTATAACTTCTCCACTACTCATCTTTTTTACTCTTTACTTTTACAACTCCTTTTTATTCTTTGAATCTCCTTAGAACCCTTCTGTAACACTCAACTTTCTCAGTAAAAAGTTTCTTCATAAACGTGTCTTCAAGCACTGTGCTTCCTTCGGAAACCATGGCCTTCTCTTCGGTGGAGGTCCAAAGAAGAACAGAACAAAAGAGGTTGATGCCGAGTATGAACCTCCAACTATAAACACCATCATACCTCTTACATTTAGTACGGAATTTGACCTTCAAGAACAAAATGTGTCTGCAAATTCCAGAAGTGACAGATTCTGGCTTATTCGTAGATACCCTTCTTTTATTCACCCTCCTAGAGTCCATGTCATGAAGGAGGAATGTAATTGGAGCAGCACTAAAATCCTCACCCCCACTGATGTAGAAAGAGTTACCTTCTTAAAGCCAAGGTTTCATATATGTTTATACATACCTTTTCACTTTGGGTCCTTTTACTTTAGGAGCGAGTGAAGAGGAGGCAAAGCGAAGGGAAGAAGAAGATAAGGGAAGAGAGGAAGAGGAAAGACAAAGGGAGGAAGAAATGAGGCGAAAGGACGATGCATTAAGACTTGTCACTAGCGATGTTAAAAGTCTCAAGTCTCAGATAAACTCCATGTTAGCATCTGGTGCATTTTCTGTGCCCCGTTCTCCAGCATCTGATGATAACTAAGGAGTAGTTTCTTTTATTAGCTTGTCTTGGATGGTACTTGGATAATGAATATTGAATGTTGGATTTTTTGAGTTTTTGTTCTACTTTTGGATTAGTTGGACTAATTATGAAATGGATTGATTAGTTGTTATTTATGTAATGAATTGGATAGCATGTTGAATTTAGTATTTGAATGCTTAATTTTATTTAGTCTTGTATTGTTGGTTGTACTTTCTGTTTGGCAGGTGGTGTAGTTCTAAAAACAGATTTGGCCATGAAAATATTTTTCACATTTCCCACGAATTTCCCACAGACTCCGTGGGAATTTTGTGTATTTTATTTTTGGAGGTTTCAATATTTCCCACTGATTTCCCTGGGAATGTTCATATATTTATATATTTCCCACTGATTCCGTGGGTAAAATTAAAAAAAAAAATTAAACTATTTTTAATACTTTCCATTGATTCGGTGGGAAACTTAAGAAAATTAAATTATTTTATTTTCTTACTTTTCCCACAACGTTCGTGAAAATTACACTAGGTGACCCCACCAAAGCCGATGTGGGAAACTCGCTGGGAATTACCCACGAATGTAGTGAGAAACTGTTTTCCCACCAAGCGTCTCCCCTGGAAATGTAGTGGGAATATTAAAATTTCACATAGATTTTCCATCGATTCTTCCGTAGGAAAAGTCTATATTTCTAGTAGTGTCTGGTGGGAGAAATGGTGATGGCGGGCTAGGGTTTGAGAGGGTGAGGGGTGAAGAGAGGAGAGGATTAGAGGACGGCGGGTGGGGGAAATGATTTAGGGTCTAGGGGTACTTGGTTAAATAAAAAAGGGTGAGTGATTAGGGGCCGTTGAGATCAACGGCCAGGATTAGAGTTTAGGCGGGGCAGGTTTAATTTGGACGGGTATGGGTCTGGGCTAATTGGGTTAGGGTAATGGGTATTGGGTAATTGGGCTGGGTAGGTTCGAAATTAATTAGGCAAAAGGGGCTAGATTTTAAATACCTAATTAAACCAGTAAAGTAATTTATAAAACTATTTAATAAATAATAAAAGTATCATTTTGTGCATGAAAATAAGTTATAATAATTCCTCAATATTATAAAAATATAAAAGTAATTTTTTTGCATAAATAATGTAATTATGCATATATGTACTATTGTTGCAAAATTATTACAATTATAGCTAAAGATGCAAATATAATTGTACATAAAATGAATAAAGCTCAATATGAATATAAATGATAAAAATTACATAATAAATTATTATAAAATTATTTATGATGTAATTATCAATTATTTAGATAATAAAATGCCGGAATATATTGATTATAAACCTTTTAAAATTATGAAAAAATATTGAATAATGCTCATGCACTATTTTGAAAGTATACATTTATCTCAAAAATATATATGGAAAAAATTGAATATCAACAAAAGATTTGGTTGATATTCTTTCATAAGAGATTTAAATTGTCATCCTTAACTTTTTAGGTGGTCTTACCTAATTAATGCTTGGTGTCACATTTCTTTCAAATTGTGACACCTTGCATGCTTTATTACTTAGTCATTAAATTGATAGGGATGCTTGCCACGTTGGGGAACTCTTTAATTAATTATCCAATATTAATCAATTACCCACATAATTTTGAGAATTATCTTAAATTACTTAAAATATTATTTATTTTTGATACACATACATCATACTATCATGGTCATATGGTACTTTGTATGGTCTAGCCCATAAATATCGGGTATTATTGCTCGGATCGTATTTTATTCCAATTCGACAACCTTCAACGGAACTCATTTTCTTTAATTCCTGTACCCTTTATCCTTCATGGCACTTACTTATCGCTTGTTATAAATAACATAAATATATTAACCTCAAGATAATTTCATCCCCGAGCTTAAGTCGATTAACTTACGACGAAACTTTAACGTACAAAAGCGCGAGATATAACAACTAGAAAGCTATTGAGCATGCTCATGAAATACCCCCCCCCCCCCCCACTACCTGGGAGGAAATACACAACGCCTACTGCACCGAGGTAAGAGCGGGCGAGGAAGAACTTAACAGGCTAACCCAGCGGTTGTCGTCGGTCCATATGGAGTTGAGGAAAGACCATCGAAATGACGGACGAAGGGATCATGCAGGAACACGCCTCAATCGTGACAGGCACCAGCCGTACGTCAGAAAGACCGTCCTACTACCCCCCCCCCCCCCCATCTAGGCAACAGACAGGGACTCACATAAACGAAAGAGGTATGCCTCCACTGTTATATGCTCATAATTTATGTGTTTCTCCTTCAGAAATAGTCTACGCCCTAGAGAAGCTCGGCCCCAAGGTGAATTGGCTGCAAAAGATGAAGTCCAAACACTAGAAAGTCGAATGGCCTCTGCGAATTCCATCAAGAACGAGGACTGTATAGCCTTGCGGCAAGGGGTAGTAATCATGCTCCACCAAGGACATTTGAGGGAGCTAATGAGCGACCGAGGAAGAGCCAATTTCGCCCGTGGACAGGAACAACATCAAGGCCCCCAAAGCCTCCCTCCCCAGCTCGCACCATCCAAATAATCATCGGCGGAGGCGACGACACGAAAATCAATCACATGAAATTAACAACCACCCACAAGTTGAAGCAGTCGATCACCCATGAAAGGTATGACGACCTCGAAGAAATTATCATCTTCGATAAGTCAGATACCCACAGTTTGGCCTTTCCTCACTATGATGCTCTTGTCATTACTTTACGAATTTCAGATACCGATGTGAAAAGGATCATGGTAGACAACGGAAGCGTCGCGTGTATTATCCATCCCAGTGTTCTCAAACAAATGAGACTCGAGGATAAGATAATACCACGTTGCATAACGCTAACAGGTTTTAACAATGCAGTTGAATGGACCTCCACAGAGATCACACTGCCCGTTCTGGACAGGGGCGTCACCCTGGAAACAACATTCCACGTCATGAATTAAGACACAGCCTACAACGCCATTATAGGACGACCCTGGATACACGCCATGATGGCCATCCCGTCCAGCCTGTATCAGGTCATCAAGTTTCATACCCCGTGGGGAGTGTTCAGCATCCGCGGCGAACAACGCACAACCCAAGAATGCTATCGCATCGCCCAAGATTGCACATACATCCAACAGTTGAAAGGAGAAAGTGTGGAAGCGTAGCAATTAGTAGAGTTGGATTACGTGGAATGACCTCCTAGACGGTGGGGAAGCTCTCGTTTTCCACAACCACGAGTCCTCCGCTACCGGAGGGCATAACCACAGATAATGGGGTAGCGTCAGAGACTATCTCAGAGTTGGGAGTCGAATTGGTCATTTTTCGATGGTATGTATGTGGTGGAGCCGGAAAAGACAAGGTGTTGACGTGGAAGAACTGGAAAGCATGAACTGAAGAAGAAGAAAAAGAAGAAGAAGAAGAGAAAACAAGATGCAAAGATAAAAGTTCGTAAGTGCGAAAGTTTCACTTGGAAACTTCTCCCCCTCTATTTATAAGCAACTGTGATGCCCGAATCGGTGAAAATAACCGTCAGTGTCTTAAGAACCGAAGCGGTAGAGGCCCGAGAAATGATGATGTGCATTGGGAAGATGCGTAATGATGACACACGTGGCTATGGTGTCATCCTCCACCTTCCTCGCTGACCATGACCCTTGGAACTGCATGTCACCATTCCAACGGCGACCACCTCTTCTCGGCCATCATGCCGGAATTTCTCCTGAATCGCTGTAGGTAAAGTTCGCTCATCGAGGTCGACCAAGAAGACGACCTCAGTAAGCGGAGGGACTAATTGTATGGGTCAAAATTCGACTAGGTTCAGCGAATACATCTGAATGAGTTATGGCCGAGGTCAAGCAGAGTCCAATAACGAGGAATCGCCATGCGAAAGATCGAGGACGTGGTCAAGTAGAGAAAAATAGTAGTAAGGGCTGGGATTGTCTTAGAAACACAGAAAGGAATATTCTATTGAATATTCCCCTGATTGTTCTTTTTATGGTTTCCTAGGAACATTCCTTACAAATAGTAAGAGATAAGGAACAAAGAGGGGACCTTCACTTTTCTGATAAGAACTCTTATAAGAAGTTGGATATTGAGAATATACAAAAAGCATGCCTTGATTGATTCCATGTTTATTCTGCCTTTTTCAGTCACAAGATCCAAGAACACTTTATCCATTATCATATTTTACTGTCACACGTTATTGTCAGAAGGTGGAGTCATCCACTACATTCAATATTTGGGTGACTGATTCCCCCTATTTACATTTATTGCCATTTATGATATTTGTTATCTGCCATTATTCTCTCATTTATTGATAATCATTGAACACCTTAGTGACGTTTAATAATCTCGAACACGACCCTACATCACTGATTCCATTTATTATACCTATTATCTTACTACTTAATTAGTTTAACAAAAAGCTTAGCACTTCTTGGTCAAACATTCTTAGTTTTGGGCAACGAATGTCATTATGGATTTAAGGGGCAACGAGGTTCATTATTTTCTGTCAGTAGGATATTTTCATCCTTCTCCCAAAAACTAATAAACTAAGTAAATATGTTTTTGCTTTATCAAATTTACCCACGCACTTGTATTAAAAAGACTTTCGTTTTGGTGTATGCTACATTAATCATGCTTCTTAAGTCTATATTGCACATTGACCGATTCATATATTTTTAAGTTCAATTTCACTTTCTTTTGCATATGCATTCTACGGCGTGCCTCAAATCATTTAATTTGAAAATTTTAAAAATTCATTACAAAAAAAAAAATAAAACAAAAGGTTTAGTTGATCCTAATTATAAGTGAAAATGATATTAGCCTTACAATCAGAGTTGAATTCAGCATTTAATATTCAAACTTTTAATTCTTTTTTCCCCCCGAAAATATGACTTCCAAAATAAATGTTTATACTAGTTTTTAAAGTTTTTCACATACATAAAATAATCTATATACAGAAATGATAGGTCCAATTGAACCCACTCCTCAGCCTCAGTGCTAGTTGCAACTGTAGCGTGCAGTGGAACTCTCCAAGGATATGACTTGCTCTAATCTTTCGCGTTCGCACTATTCACGGACTTATGTTCAGGGGCGAAGGGTGGTCAATGTTGATCACCCTTCGTTAAAATATTACATTGTGTAAATAAATAAAATATTAGATTTTAGAGGTATATAACATATATTGAATACTCTTTGTCCGTTAATTTTTTTTTTTTTTTTTAAAAATTTGAACACCCTTAGAAATGCTTACGTCGTCCTTAAAATTAAAAAGAAAAGAGCAGGGGAGAGGAAGTAATGAACAAACACAAGAGGGCGTCAAAGAAAGAAAAATATAGAGAGATACAAGGATTAGGAAAGCCACATAAGAGATGACACATATTGAAGATATCCTTTTCTTTACTTTCAGGCATCAAGAAGGTAAGTTAAAACCACTAAGCTATCCAACCATGAACCAACAAGTACAACCCCTTTTTCTCTCCTTAGCTCTTCTTTTTAGGCTTCAAGAAAACTGACCAGAATAAATGTGGCAGAGTCAGACCCAGACATCTTCTTCCTTTAGAGAATCCATCAAAGCCCTTGAAGCTGATGTTCAACATGCCAATACTATGTAACTCTCTTTCTTTTTGTTTCTTCTCTTCCCCTCTTCTATAAGAAATTGCATTCTTTTCTTATCTTATGGAGTATGTTTTTTCTGATACTTATTTATGACTTGGTTGCACATCAATCTGGTTGTTGGATAGTTTCTTTCATCAGTAAACCAAAATTTGTATTTTTGATATTGAAATTTGTGCAAATTTACTACTACTTAGTAAAGTAGCACAACCCGACATATTTCCTTTTTAACAACCATTTCCCATTTCCATTTGTTACATCTTTAATTTTGGATTTAGATATACCGAGGCGATGGTTATAATTAGCTCAGAGTTATGGCCACAATCTTGAAATGTTGACAAACATGAATTGGAGAATAATAAGGAACATATGATATATATATATTTTTTTAAATCTTTGTTCTGGTTAAACATGCAAACTGTTGTTTCAAGAATAGCTTGTGTTTTTCATGAGGCGGGTTTTGCAGGGCAGCAGCTCTTCCGCGGGATCTCAGTTGGGATTGTGTTCAGATGAAAGTTTCCTACGGATTTCTTGCCCCCTTCTTGCTATTTCTGATAGAATGGATGGACTATAGTTGCTTAGATAATCTTGCTAGTTGTTTAGGGCTCCTTCATATTCTTGTTTACAGGGTGAGTTTCCATGTATATTTAAATGCATTACTTTCGGTCATTTAATTTGGATACCAGGATCATATAAAGTTCAGTATCACTTAATACTGTGTAATACTGAATCCAACATGTAGTACTAACTTATACGGGGATAAAATTCCTGAAAAACCAGAAACCTTGATTTCATCTTTCTACTTTATTTACTTTAAAAACAAGGGTAAAATCATAAAATTTTCACTTAATGCAATGAAATAAACGTCCGGCAAAAAAAGCATATGCACTAAATATTCCTGTGATTGTTAATCTCGACATTATGATCCCGATATTATAATCCTGCATAACTTTGTGTGTGAACTAAATGACCCCTTTAGAGTTGTCATTGTCATTTGTTTCACGTCAAAGGGTATATATTCTCTCAGTATTGCTTCTACACTTGATGTTTTAGAATCTAAACTAGTCATTCTCGCAGGTCTATGTTGATGGAATCCCAACAATGTCCCCACAAGAAAGGAAAGCCACTATTAGAGAATTCTACGGTTTGCGTTCTTTCCTTGTTTCTTCTTTGTTGGTTTATTCTCTAGACCAAAACTAAATTTTGAGATGTGAAAGTGAAATTTTGTTGCAATTTAACTTGAAGGATAATAAGATTAAGATTAAAAACAAGGAAGAGGCAAGAAATTCAATTTGATTGATAGATTAGTTAGTGAATCACTATCATGATACTACTGCTTTTCTCCTTTTCAACTGCAACTGACGATAATAAAATGATATCGGAGGGAGTGCTAGGATTTCATCATTGCTCAACTGTTGTTTTAAAATCGTGCAGCCATTATATATCCTTCACTAAAGCAGCTGGAGGGAAATCTAGTGGAATTAACAAAAGAGAGTGCTAAAATAACTCGACTCTGTAATGCTTCGAATGGAGAAGGAGTGGAAAAGAAGAGACAGTCATGTAAAAGCATACATGGAGAAGAAGAATGCGACATATGCATGGAGACTGGCTCCAAGGTGGTTCTGCCTAATTGTGGCCATTCCATGTGTGTCGTCTGTTTCCATGACTGGTATGAAGAAAGACTCCCCTTTGCATAACTAGTTTCAGAATGTTAACAAGATATTTTGCATAACTTGAAACAAAGACACTACATTCTGTTACTATTTATCTTTCAGGTACATCCGGTCTCAATCATGCCCTTTTTGCCGAGGTAGTCTAAAGAGAGTCAGCTCCGGAGACTTGTGGGTTCTAACTAGTGACTGCGATGTGGTTGATAGCACTATACTTGCGCAGGAGAATCTAAAGCGCTTCTACCTTTATATTGATAAGTTGCCACTTGCTGTCCATGACACCAATGGGATGCTTTACGATTATATATGATCGATATATCATTGGAAGTGGAAGTGACGAATCATGCATACTGACCTATTACCAAATATGCATGATCCTGATTACGACTTTAAATCCCATATAATTAATACAGCGGAATAACGGCTCTCACCCTCATTGTGTATAGTTAGCTAAATACTAGCTATCCATACTGCAACTCAGAGCTTCAGCGACAAGGTGTTTGTGGAATGACTACTCTTTGCACATGATTGCTTTGTGCAATTCCAGGGTAAGTTTCTTAAATGGAGGAAATTTATGTAACTAACTCATGACAGTAGAAAGCATAGAGATATGCCTGACATTCAACTCAGTTTTTTTGGGACCTGAGTGCTGAAATGGGAAGGCAAATGACTAAAAGGATTTATTTACCATTGACAAGTTCAGCTGCTGATTGTAATGCTTGTACAGTATATTACAATGAAAAATAATGTATATATTTACCTGTTATTCACCAAAGCCATGTGCTTTTTCCATTTGTTATATCCCAATGTTCATCACGGGAAGAAAAATCTTTAATTGCGGAAGTAGGATATTGTGGAAAACTCATGGTTTTAACTTATTTTGTATTTAAGAAGTGGTTCATCTTAAAAAGTGTAGAATACTAGCCAAATAGTAATACCTCTTAAGTTGGTGTTGGGCCAGCTAAAAATGACAGGGGTAAGTTGCACTTTATTGTGCTCCATTTCTTTTCTTTTCTTTTTGTTATTAAGATCAGGGACGGGAAACGGTGCAGTGCGGTGCAGTTGCAGGGCAAACCTGCATAAACCTGCAAAGATTTCAACCCCGGGGCCCGCCCCGACTCTCATAGCATTGCATCCGCATTCACCCGCCCCACACCCACACACACGCGTCCACTCGTCCCGCATAATTTCTTTTTTTTTCTTTTCATTTTGCTAGCTTGTTTTAATTAATTTTGTTGCTGGATTTTCGATTTCATCAACCAACTGAATTGTTCAATTAGATTTGAGAATTTTATGATTCATAAGGGATTACAGTTCTGGTTGGCTGCTAGTATTTAGTTGTATAATTTTTTAAGTGACAAAAATTAAAATAGTGATTTTTATGTAACAAACCTTCATTAGATGATTAAGTGATAAATGTTAATAATTTGATCATAAAAATATTTGTATAAACTACATTTATATTCTCTTAAATGTCTATCTTTTTTCTTTTATTCAAAATTTCCAAACTTAATTAACATTTCACTAATTAAAAGGTGTACTTCAAAAGAAAAAGAACTTACAAATGATTTTGTTTATTTTTTTGAAGTATCAAATATTTAAACAAATATTCTGCTATTTAAGATCTATTGCTGACCTTGCTCATGAGTCATATCTTACTGGGTAATACAATAACCAAATCCAGTAAATTTGTGAAAACCCGCTTAGACCCGCAACCGCTCCATCGCACATTAGCCTTTTAAAAATTTATTCACCCTGCCCCACACCGCGAGCTTTAAACCCGCTCCGCCGCATAGTCTTAAACCCACCCTACCCCGCCCCGCACCCCCATTTTGTTAGGGATTTTAGAAAATATGCAAGCAGCAAGAAGGTTGAAAAATAGGATTGAAAAATTGTCTTTAAAATTTTATTAATCATAGGGCTTTAAATAGCCAAATAAATAAAGTAGTAGACTCCTCCTAAAACTAGATTACTAGACTCTTACTATAATTGAAATTATGAGTCTTCTAGCAGACTCCTCCTAAAACTAAACAACTAATTATTCTAGAAAACAGTAGCAATAACAAATGCAAAATCCAACACTTCTCCTTGCTTTTGTTGCTGCAGTCTAAAGAAGGCCATCCTCAATTTCTTCTTCTACTATTAGTGCTTGAAGAGCACTTATTAATTCTGTAACAGAGATGGTAGAGAGATCTTTAGACTATTCCAGAGAAGAAATTTTGGATTCAAATCTCTCGGGAATTGTCACAAGAATTTTTTCAACTATCCTGTCATCTTTGAAATCCTCGCCAAGTAACCTGATTTTATTGACAATTAAAGAAATTCGGTCAGAATACTTAGCGATGGTCTCATCATCTTGCATTCTAAGAGATTCAAAATCTCTTTTCAAATTTAAAATCTGATTTTGTCTGCCTCGTTCACTTCCTTGATACTCCTGTTTGAGTGTTTCCCAAGCTTCTTTTGCTGTCTCACATGCAATGATTTTAGAGAAGATTGAATCTGCAACTGAATTTTGTATTATAGTTTTGGCTTTGTATTTTTTGGTTTTCTCATCAGAATGAGCTTTGATTTGAGCAAGGGTCGGATTTGGAGAAAGTGGTTGTATAAGTCTGTCTTCCATTACAACTTCCCACAGATCATAAGCTTCAAGATAAGATTTCATCTTCAATGACCAAATCTGATAGTTTTCACCAGTGAAGGTTTGTGGGGTATTCAAAGAGAGACCGCTGCTTTCCATTGTTAAAAATTTGGTTAAAAATCGGTATGAATAAAAGTGGGTATGATTTAAAAGTGGTTGAAATTGGTTGTTTTTCAGCGAATTCAGAGATCCGTCAAGATCAATGGAGGCTCTGATACCACTGTTAGGGATTTTAGAAAATATGCAAGCAGCAAGAAGGTTGAAAAATAGGATTGAAAAATTGTCTCTAAACTTTTATTAATCATAGGGCTTTAAATAGCCAAATAAATAAAATAGTAGACTCCTCCTAAAACTAGATTACCAGACTCTTACTATAATTAAAATTATGAGTCTTCTAGCAGACTCCTCCTAAAACTAAACAACTAATTATTCTAGAAAACAGTAGTAGTAACAGATGCAAAATCCAACACATTTGCCATCCCTGATTAAGATAAGAGAAACAAAGACAAAAGAACTACATTTGTCCAAGGGTCAATAACTACAAGTAGATGACTCTAAGATTTTCGTTCCCCGACATTTCTAATATTTTGATGAGTCACACATTTAAAGTGGCTTAAAATTTACTTAGTTCATTTTTATTTGTTCGCTATATTAAAAATATATTTTTACTTTTATTTGTCAATTTTAGCAAACAAGAGAAACTTAACTTTTTTCCTATTTTACCTTATTATTAGCTATTCATCTATCAAATTATTTCTCAAGACTTTTTAAAATACTATTATTATTATGAGTATTGTGATAAAATATATATTTTGTTTATTATTTTTTAGAGGGAGTACAAAATTCACCGGGATAAGTAAAAGTGAACAAATGGAGTATTTCAACCATTGGCAAATTCGTCACAAAACTTAGGGTGAAATTAAAAAATAGCCAAATTTACAAGTGGTAATTGAAAAATAGTCACAGTTTCAAAAGTAATCTAAATTTAGCCACTTTTCATGTAAAGATAAATATGAACGAAAACAGTGTTCAAAATCCGAAAAATATTCTAGCATAATATACTGGAGTTCCAGTATAAAATAGTGGACTTCCAAGATAATATACTGGAGTTCCAGTATAATATAATAGAGTTCCAACATAATATACCGGTCCAGCATAATATGTTGGAAGTTCATACACATGTGCTCCAATCTCCAGTATATTATGCTGGAACTTTTCGTGTGTTGGAGTTCCAGCTAGGGGTGTTAATGTATATTCGAAAACCGACTAAACCGACCAAACTGTACCGCACCGAACCGATTTTTAGGTTTCCTTTTAAGAAACCGTAGGTTTTTATATAAATCCATAACCACAACGATAATTAGGGTAGGTTTTTTATTTTATAAAAGTAAACCGAAAAAATACTGAACCGTACCGAATAAATTTTACATGTGAAATATATTTATCTAGTACATTTAAAAATAATAATGCATTAAAAGTTTTTTGGGCCTTGGAATTATAAAAACTATTGCAAGCCAACAAGTAATTAAAATAAAAATACTAATTCCTAAAACCTATTATGCTACATCTACTATAAGTTATATCAAGTCTCTTTATTAGCAAGACACAAAGTATTCTAGCGATTATGAGTAACAAACTTATAACGACCCGATCGGTCGTTTTGCTTTTTAGAACTCCGTTCCCCTAAATAAGACTCATCGTATGTGCTTTTACTATTTTATGACTTGCGGGGATGGTTAGTTCGAGATTTGGGAGGGTTCAGGTTGAAATCGGAACATTTGGTTCCTTAAGTTGGCCTTAAAAAGCTAAGTTTGACTTTGGTCTATTTGAATAAACGACCTCAGAATCAGATTTTGAGGGTTCCAATAGGTTTGTATAATGGTTTCGGACTCGGATGACCCGGGAGGGTTTCGGCGCCGAATATTGAAAGTTGGTTCTTTGAAGGTTTTTGAAGTTCTTTAAATTTGATTTGGAGTAGGTTTTGGTGATATCGAGATCCAAAAAGAATTCTGAGACCGGGAATAGTTCCGTAATGTCATTTAAGACTTGAACGCAAAATTTGGTGTCATTCCGAGTGGATTTGATAGGAATGAGACGTGTGGAAGTCTTTTTAGAAGTTTTAAGTTCACGAGTCAATCCATGCGTTTTGGCGTCCGATTCGTGGTTTTGATGTTATTTCAGTGTTTTAGTCGCTCGAGCGAGTTCGTATGATGTTACTAGACTTGTGTGTGTTATTGGTGCGGAGCCCCGAGGGCTTAGGTGAGTTTTGGATGTTCGAGAGGATGAGAAAAATACTTCAGTTTTCTGGTGTTTTATTGCAGGTGCTGCAGCTTTCGCAAATGCGAGATATGGTTCTCATTTTCGAGCCTCGCATTTGCGAGAAAAGCTTCGCAATCGCGAAGAAGCCTGACCTAGAGCAGTGTTCGTATTTGCGACACTTTAGCCGCATTGCAATCACAATAGTGTTCGCATTTGTGGCACTTTAGTTGCATTTGCGACCTTAGCAGTAGAAGCTCGGAATTCGCATTTGCGAGAAATATATCGCATTTGCGAACCCGGTGTCACAAATACGATATCAGAGACCTGTGCACAACGTATTAAATGCGGAACTTAGACCAGTCAACTCATTTTCTTTCATCTCTTGGGCGATTTTTGGAGCTTTTGCAAGAGGGTTTTTACCTAGCACTTTGAGGTAAGTAATTTCTAAACAACATGAGTTAAATACATAGATTATGGGTAGATTAACATGTAAAAATTGGTGAAATCAAGGTTTTAGATGAAAACCAAGATTTTGGGTAAAAATGGGATTTGACCACGAAAATAGTTATGGAATTTGATGAAAAACATATATTTGACTTCATGAGGTTATGGGTAATATCTTTCTTCGAAAATTTTCGGAATCCAAGCATGTGGGTCCGGGGGTGAATTTTAGTAACCTTACATTTAGGGCTGGGTAACCTTTTTAATAGTTGGAATATGAACTTTTGAGCATGTATTGATTAGTTTTGGTACTATTTGAATTAGTTTTGGGTTGATTCCGCACCGAATTGAGGGTTTGACCATATTCTTGGACCGGGAAGTAGGCCTTGAGACGAGGTAAGTCTCTTTTCTAACCTTGTAAGAGGGAATTAACCTCATATGTGTACTTAATCAATATGTACTTCTAGTTGTGGGGGCTAAGTACGCACAAAGTGACGAGAGTCCGTGCGTAGCTACTATTCATGCTTATGTCCGGGTTAGATTTAGGTTTACACCATGTTTTGTTGATCCCGTTGCTTGTTTATGCTTATTAATTGTTTGGATTAAAGCGGAGGTTGAGGATTTCAACATTTTAAATGTTCCTAGTTGAATTTCTTATTTTGAAAAAGAATTGAGGGATATTATGATAACTTGAGAAAATCTATGTTCAACCGATTCGCAAGTATATTCTGCGAGCGGGGTAAAGTTCCACTACTCTCATGTGAGCGGGCCGTTCGCCTCGACAGGTTAATTGATTTATCTATGATTCGGGCAGTTCGACCTTTGACAGTGCACAATATATTTATATGTATATTTGGATCGGGCCATACGTCCTCGGCATAATGTGTGCGTAAAGATATTGGAACCCCTTTTATATTTAATATGGTTACACAGGCTTGAAAGGTAAAAGGAATATATGAGAGACATGACTTGGTTCCTACTTGCAATAAAAGGATTTGTTTGCTTAATTTTCCTGCTCTGAGTTGTATTATCATTTTATATATCCTGATTAATTATAACTTCATTGTATTACATCCTTGCCCATGGTAAGTGTCGAAGCCGACCCCTCGTTACTACTTCTTCGAGGTTAGACTAGATACTTACTGGTTACATATTGCTTATGCACTCACGCTACACTTCTGTACTTGATGTGCAAGATCTGAGGCAGGTGCATCTGGTTATCAGTCCGGCGCGCACGCTTGACTTCTTGTTCGAGACTACACAGTGAGCTGCTCTTCCGATCCGTTCTGCAGCAGCCGAAGTCTTCCTGTTTTTTTGTTCTGTCTAATTTATTTCATACAATAGAGTAGTAAATCTTTTGTATATTCTACTAGTAGCCCATACCCTTGTGACACCAGGTCTTGACACACACACTAATAAACTCTTGGTTTTGGTTGATTTCATTGATCATGATTGCACCTATTACCTTTCATGTTACTTATTTCTTTAAGTCCATCTTCTTTAACCTTTTTAAACTTAAAGAAAGTTCGATTACTTGGTAAAATCTTTAAAAAGAGAAATCACATAGTTTACTCACTTTTGGCTTTCCTGGCGTCGGCGCCATCACGGCCTAAATGGAATTGGGTCGTGACAACATGGTATCAGAGCACTAGGTACAAGTAGGTCTCACAAGTTATGGGTAGGCCTAATAGAGTCTTGCGGATCGGTGCAGAGATGTCCGTACTTATCTTCAAGAGACTATGAGGTGTTAGGAAACTACTCTTTATTCATCTCCTATCGTGCAATAGAGGGTGTACTAAGTTTCTTCTCTTACTCTCTCACAGATGGTGAGAACGTGCATGACAGACATTCCGGATTTGGGAGGAGCTGCTCCCTCTGTTGCTAGAGGCCGAGGCAGAGGTCGAGGGAGGGAACCAACCTGAGGTAGGGGACGGGGATGTCCCAGAGTTGCCCCAGTTGCACCACCAGCATATCCACTAGAAGATCTCATCGATGAGGAGCAGCGCGAGGTGCCCGCGGCAGAGCCAGCCCCGGTCGATTTCATGACAGCACGGCCTTTCACGAGGTCATGGGTTGTATGCTAGGGTTCATGGATTCTATGACCCAGGCTGGTTTGTTTCCAGCAGACCCAACCACATCTCAAGCGGGAGGGAAGCACAGACCCCTACTGCTCAGGCTCCTGGGCATGCAACTGTAATATATTAGCACCTGGGAACATTACCCGTGGGCGGAGCCCAGCCATTTGCAGCAGCCGTACCTGAGCCCGGACCAGCTGCGACCGGCGAGCCACATAAGCTGCTGGATAGATGGACCAGGGTTTAACCTCCGGTCTTTGGGGGGAGGGAGACATGAGGATCCCCAGAACTTCATTGATAGGTGCATGTACATGTTGGTCTTTCCTTAGCCTATCGTATGTATCGGCTTGGCTTATTCCCGAACCAAGGAGGCATTCTGGCGGACACGTGTGTAGGAAGGCCGACGACTACATAAGCTAAAAGACTACGACTCCAAGACAGGACCAAAGTGACTCACATCTATTCTCGTTGGGATTGGATATAGATGGGATATCCATAGATCGTAGTAGTTCGCCAACCTCTCTAACTAACATGAGCATATTGGAGTCTCACGGGGTGGATTTCACTACCTTTCAGTTGGAGGGCAGAGCACATATGTGGTGGAAGTCTTACCTTCTTGGAAGACCATCAGGCTCTCCTCCCATGACTTGGGACCAGTTCACACGCATATTCTTGGACAGGTATATTCCACCATCCCAGAGGGAAGAGTTGCGGTGTCAGCTTGAGCAGCTCGAGCAGGGTCAGATGTTATTGGCCAACTATCAGGTGAGGTTCTCTAAGTTGTCTCGCCATGCACTTATGATATTTCCTACCGACGCAGAGAGGGTGCAGAGGTTTTTTTCCGGGGATGCACTCCAATATTCAGGCTAGTATGGATTAGGAGGTTGAAACACGGACTTCTTATCAGTTAGTGGTGGCAATTGCTCGGAGGATTGAGGGTTACCGTCAGAGGGGTAGAGAGAAGATGCAGCGGGACAAGATGTCCCGTTTTTTTGGAGAGTTCAGAAGTGCCTCAGTTGGGGCAGAGGTCATTTTGGGAGGGGCCAACTGTACGACCCCAAATCCTAATCGGCCGTGATGGCGCCTATCGTGGAACTAGGCTAGCCGATCGTCACATTACTACGCTTTTGTTCAATTTTAACAGTTCACAATATAATAATAAGCATGCAACCATAGCATCAAATAATATAATTAAGTCTTCGCGTCCCCATATTATCTTAAACAACCTCCCAAGAACTGGAGTCAATAGCCATGAGCATCTAAGAATAGATAAATCTAACTCTACTAAAACTATAATATAAGTCTCTGAAGCAAATGCTAAAACATAATAAGGAAGGGAAGTGGAGAAGTTGTGGGCGCTGGACAGCTACCTCGAAATCCTGTGAAAATCTGCTAACGAACAAGCAGGAACAACTACTGCTCCAGCCCGTCACCTGAATCTGTGCACAGAGGCACAGGGAGTCTTTATGAGTACGCCAACTCAGTAGTAATGAAAATAAATCACAGTCTGAGTAATATAAAATACACAGTACAGATACACGATTCCACAAAACCAGTAAAACACCAAATCACCATGTAGTATTCATCAAATAAGAAGTTCGAAATCAGTTTCCAGAAATCCCTTTGAAAACAATGTAATATCAGTATATCTCAGTAAAAGCCAGTTCGAAAACGAAATAAATCATAGTTTGAAAACTTAGTAAAATCATCAAAATTCTGCCCCTCGGGCCAAAAGTCATTTCTGGTAACAATTGCCCATCAGGCATCCTCACAATCACTCAGCATTAGCCCATCAAGCATCCTCAGATTCACTCTGTAACAGCCCATCAGACATCCTCACAATCACTCAGTATAGCCCATCAGGAATTAATCATCACTCAATCGGTACCGGCGCTCACTGGGGGTATGTACAAACTCTGCAGGGGCTTCTACAACCCAAACGCTATATAACAAGCCGCATCACGACATAAATAACTCATAATATAGGCCCGCAACCTCACTCATATGATAGCATCCTCACAATATAGGCCCGCAGCCTCACTCAGTCAAACACTCTCAATTTGCCCATTAGGCCATAAATATACCGGGTTCTCGACCCAAAACAAGCGTTTCATTTTCAATAAATAGTTCCAAAATACTCTGAGTGTCAAAAAAATTTATCAGGAAAAGACCGAGTGAAAAATCATAACAAATTAGTGAGGAAAATGTAGTAACACATCCCCCAAGGGGTAAACAAGTCAGCCCGAGGCCCCAAACATGGCTTATAGCCCAAATCATATCGTAATTATATAATACTAATTAAAAATAGGCTTAAAAGTCGGTTTAGCAACTCAATAGTCGCCTAAATACGGAAGATAATTCCAAAGTTTCAATCTTTCCATTTCAAAACCCGTGAAAGGGTTCATAGTCCGGAGTTTCATACTCTTAGGACATGATTTAAAGACATTACTTACCTCAAAACTAGCCCGAACTATTCCGCAACGCGCTTGCCTCTCGAATCAACCTCCGAAGGCTCCAAATCTACCAAGTTCAGATTTTTATCATCAATAGGTGCTTAAAGAACAATTTATAATCGAAGGATATTAAATTTAACCCGAAAATCTGAAATCGGTGAAAACCCGACCCCCGAGCCCGCAGCCTGAAACTCAAATTTTTTTTAAACAAAAGTGTTCTTCGTCCTCTCACGAGTACGTACATATAAAGAACACCAAAATCGGAGTT
>MDKH01004411.1:0-27909 GCA_005239495.1 Nicotiana undulata
TATGTTCGGGATAATCGATCCGAGTCATAATATAATTAACCATTAAGAAAGGCTTTTTAACTTTAACGGTCGTTGCTGGACCGAATATAAGCCATGTATTTGTTCAAAGTAAACTTTATTCTGATGGCATAGTTGCATACATTTATGTTGACTTGAACATAAAAGTCTCGTTTGTTGGGATTCTTGACTCGACATGGAGTTCTTGATCCTTTTTGTGTAAGAGTAGTATATGCATTTTTGAAGATCTCATTCAACATTGTTTGAAGTGTTTTATGCTTGATATGAGCAATACAACTGACTGAGTTGAGATTGCGGTAAATAATATCGGAATACTCTTAGAAATTTATCTCCCAAAGCAATCGATTATTTGAATCACTTCTTAAAATGTCAAGTCGGATTGACTAATCTTCAAGTATAAGTGATCTCCCTAGTGTTTGAGTTTTGAGGTATGAGAACTCAAACACTAGAATCATAATTTGACAGTCCCCAGTTTAATAATCTCGGATAGGATAGCCAGTTCCATTGTTGATAGACTTTCAAATGGTCCAGGTACAACATAGAGACGGTACCAGAGCTCTTTCTTTATTTGTTACTCTGGCAGGGAACTACGGAGGTTCCAATTGAACAACACTCCTTCAAACCGTGTTGTAATAAACGCTTATGATAGGAGGTTGCCAGTGCGTGTAATACAATCTCCTACATATAGGACGCCACATCAATAAAATTAAACCACGTAGGCTCCACCAGAGTATTTCTAAATATTATAGGGTATTGTGGGGACGAAAAACAAATCTTGAAAGTTTTTTTACTTAAAAATATGTACTTTTTGTTGGTTTGTTCATGGAGTTGTGTAAAGGTGCACCTTTTGATAACAACTAGTCATTGATAACACTGTTTTTTGTTACTTTGCAGGTATGAGAAGAAAATGGATTCAAGCCTAGTTAACTTACAAATCCATCACAGTGGTAATTTTGTATCGGACCCTGACCTAAGGTATGCAAATGGATTAACTTGTCCTCAATTAGCTACAATTGATGTTGATGAGCTGCATATTATGTTGTTTCACAATTTTGCTAGGGACTTAGGATTTTTAAAAGTTGATTTGTTTGGATGCAAAGTTAACAAAAGAGGTGGTTATTACATTTTAAAAACATATGCTCGTGTGTTAACGTTTCTTTATACATTGAAAGGCGGTGACTTTGTTGATGTTTGTATTGTTCATAAAATTAGTGATTCTATTCTTGTTGAGGACATAACTGAACTAGACCCCACTATACAAACACATGGGCATGACAGTGGGTTAAATGCTAGGGTTGATGTGTTACCTCCGAACAATGATATAAATATGACTAAATATGACAAAGATAAGAGTAAGGGCGCAGATATAAATAAAGAGATAGAAGAATCAGATGAAGGCGAAGGTTATTACTTCTCATCTTATCACCTTCAAACATCAGAATCTGATTTTGATGAGGACTTTGATGATTCTGAAGGGTCTGACTCACTGCTTGATATAGACGAGAACATTGAATAGTGTAGTGATCTGGAAGATGCCTAATTAGCTGAAATTAGACAGTCTAAAATCCACAAAAAGAAGGATGCCCAAGTAAATGTAGATGAGATACCATCTTGTCCAGCTGATATATATTCTGATTTGAAGATATACACGAGAACAAAAGGGGAAAATATGAAGGAAAACTAGGAGGGGATGACTAGTATTTTGATAGCTCTGATCCAGGTAGCGAGTGATGATGAAAGAGAACTCATTGGCCGTGATAAAGTAAGGGATGCACCAGCTAGGAATCCAAGTAAGAAGTTCTACTTTGACACAAGTTGCAAAATTTGAACTCTTATATGATATTTGATAATGATGTACAGTTTAGGGAGGCAACTTGCTGAAATCATTACTCTTAATTCTCCCGTGCTCTAGCAATTGCGCTCCCTAGACCTCTACCATGTAGTTAGGTAGGGACAATCAGTCCGTAGTGACGGGAATCTAAGAATGAATGGGGATCCCAATCAATATAAAAAGAATATCTAATTAGAGTTCTCCCTTTCTCTCACTCAATAGATCTATCTGGTCTGATACGACACATTGCAGACCTATTCTGTTAAAAAAGGTGTGAACTATAAGTTGAAACCTAATAAGAGGGAAAGGGTTAGGGCAAAATTCACAAAGAATGGTTGTCCATGCCATATTCTTAGCGGTATAAAAGGTAGCACCAGGAATTTTAGGGTGATTACGTACTACCCTATCCACAAATATTACAAGAAGACAAGGAACATGATGTGTAACCCACCATGGATTGCAAAAAACTTCAAAGACAGAATAATCAGTGAGCCTCAAATTAAGCTTCATCAAAGTCAAGTCTTAATTAGGAAAGCATATGGTTTGTATGTGAGTAAACCTTCCCGCAGAAGAGCAAAAATGATAGTTATGAAGGAGAATAGGGGTGATTACAAGAAAGAATTTGCCATGCTTCATGATTATGCAGAAATGCTAAAGTCTACTAATCTTGGCACTACTGTAGTGATAAGGACATCTAAGAATGCAGAACCTGGCAATGAGGTATTTATGGGCATTTATGTCTGTCTTGAAGCATTAAAATCTGGGTGGTTAGAAGGGTGCATAAACATAGTTGGCTTTGATGGCGCATTTCTAAAGGGAACATGTAAAGGTGAATTGCTTTCCTATATTTCCAAGGATGGAAATAATCAAATGTACCCTGTGGCTTGGGCAGTAGTTAAAAAGGAATCAAAGGATACATGGTCTTGGTTTATCAGATGTCTCAAGCATGATCTGAACTTGACAGAAACTGATGGAGAAGGGATGATTGTCATTTCTGATATGAAGAAGGTATGGTTTCTAACACTTTGTATTTAAAGTGTAATTGTTTTCATTTATGTTTAAGTTATAACAATATAATGTTGTTGATTGTAAGGTCTTCATCTAGCAATAATTGCCAAATGCTGAGATGAGGTAGAGTGCTAGACATATCTTGGCTAATTGGAAGCAGCTTGGCTTGGTGAGGAAAATAGGAAAAAATTCTGGTAGCGTGCAAGAGCTACATTTGAGGTTTACTTTAGCAAGAAGTTGATGAAATGGACTATCTGGGGGGAGACATTGTTCAAGACTTACTGAAATACAACAAGGGGACATGTTGTAGGGCATACTTCAAAGAACATAGTAAGTGTGATGTAGTGGAGAACAACATGTTTGAGACATTCATTAGTTGGATATTAGCAGCTAGGCACAAATCTGTCATTACTATGTTAGAGGAAAATAAAATCAAGTGTATGGAGAGGATGTATAGCATGAGAGAGTTTTCTAGAAAATGGGTAGGTGATATATCACCCATGGCTATGAAAATCCTTGGAGAGAATGCTAAAAGGGCAGCCAAATGTGAAGTCAAAGTTAATTGTGAAACAGGGTATGAGATCCAGAATGTGCTATATAAATATGTTGTTAACTTTAGGAGGTGTTCTCTGTACTTATAGATCATGGCAACTAAAAGGAATTCAATGTGCACATGCAGTTACAGCAACACATTATAAGAATTATGAGGTTGAGCCATATGTTGACCATTGGTATCGGAAGGGAACCTACCTTAAGGCACACAACAGATTCATTCATAGTATACTGGAGTTCCAACATAATATACTAAAGTTCCAGCGTAATATATTGGTCAAGCATAATATGCTGGAAGTTCATACTGAGGTGCTCCAATCTCCAATATATTATGATGGAACTTTCCTTGTGCTGGAGTTCCAACATAATATGCTAGAAGTTCATGAACACGTGCACCAATCTACAGTATATTATGCTGGAACTTTTCGCGTTGCAGCATAATAGTAGCTATTTTTCAATTATCAATCCGAAAACTGGTTAGTATGTGCTATTTTCACAATTATTAGTTCATTTTGATCCAGCCCACCTCAGCCTAAGTAACTTTTGGACCGGGCGAGTCATTATTGGTGGAAATGATACCAGGTAGCCACTTTTAAGCGTGATGTTTAAAATATATCTACAGTTTACAATGTATTTAAAGATTAGCCAATTTCGCTCAAACTTCAGGACACGGCGTCCTAGAGTTTAAACATCAAAGTTCAAACTTCAGGACATCGTGTCCTAAAGTTCGAAAATTGTGTCCAGAAGTTCGAAACTTATGTCATGAATTTGAAATTAGTAGTTCAAAAATTCAGGCCCCTTAGTCCTGAATATCAAATTAGCAGCTCAAAAATTCAAGACATTAAGTCCTGAATTTTCAAATATAGGATACTTAATCCTGAAGTTTGGGTGAATTGGCTAATGTTTAAATACATTGTAAATTATGAATATATTTTAAATAGCGGGCTTAAAAGTGATGCAGTCCATTTTGATCCGCCCAAAATAATCCCAATTTTTCCTTTGACACTCCTACACGTGAGCAATATGGCTAGTAAGAAGTATCCAAACTTATTTGAGAGTGAAGTATAATTATTTTTCTTTATGCATATTTATACATGTTTCTCACTACAAACTATTGTTTTGAGGAAATATTGATTTCTTACCCTTCACATACTTTATGATTATATGGTCCATACCGTACAATTTTCTCAGGTTAAATTCAACTTAGAAAATTATGTTACTTCTTTGGACGAAGAGGACAGTAATAAAGGGGAAAGTATGCAAATACTGAATTTTGGGTAACTGCTCTTCTGTACCCAAGTTTTTTTTTTCCAATTTTACCCATTCCGGACACACTTCAAATAATCCACAATTTGAAATTATAATCTCTGTATAATATAAAAGTGGGCAATAGAAAAATGAGACGGCACCTCTCTTAAGCTAAGAAACACATTTATCATTTTTCTTCTTTTTTGGGGTTTTCATCTTTTTTCATTTATTTTATATTTAAAATTCTATCTTCATAACTCACACCTCTTTATCTTCATAACCTATATTTTTAATAATCTCAACATTTCTCATGCCTTTCATATTCATAACCTCTAAATATTTAATGTGTAAGTTTATGACTATTTATTATATGTTCCTCCATATGTACCTATAAAAGGGCTTCTATGTTTTGAACAAAGTTAAATTAATATTTAGCACAAAGCAATATAATCAATACTCAAAAGACGATTAAAAAGTGCTATAATGTGAGGCAACAACGAGGAAATATATGTATGTTTGACCAAATATCAGGAGGTTCAAAGGAGAAGAGGAACATCTCCCTAATAGCTTGGGCTATAAAGTCTGCTTGCCGAAAAACAGTGGGGGTTTGAATGTTAAAAGGTGTAACGGGTGGAATAAGTCTTCAGTTGGGAAGTTGCTTTGGGAGCTTATTGTGAGAAAAGACAACTTATGGGTGAAATAGGTACGTGGACTATATATAAAAACACATTCAAGTATCTGGGCTCATTCCCCCCCCCCCCCCAGGACAGAAGATGGTATTGGAGGAAGTTAAACTATTTGAAATAGGAAATGCATACTTGGTTTCAGCAAGACCAGTACATTTTAAGCCACCAAGAACAATACTCAATTACAAAGAGTTACTTGGCCATATAAAAGTGCTTTTTTGTTTAAGCATTGCGCAAATTTTTCTTTTTGCGTCGAGTTATACAAGGCTTAGGGTGCATTTTTCCTTGATAGTATATGGGTTCAGGGCATAAATTCTTCTGGAACTAACCCTTTACTGTGAGGGTTTCATAAGAGAGGGCCCATATTTACGGTGCTCTTAAAGAGGAAATCTCTTGTTCATTCCGACAATAGCAATTGAAGTACTTGATTAACATTCAACTGATAAAATTAATTCATCGTTTCGACAAGAAACAAGATAAAAATGAAAGGACTTTATTTTATTCCTCCCATTTTCAAAAGTACATAAGCATTCCTTGTGCTGGAAAAAAAAATTGCGGTTGCTTGTGGCTAACTTGTACAACTTGTTTCTAGGGGGCTGGCCATAGTCCTGATGATACATCCTTGCTACAGGTTTCTCGTAGTCCCAGTTTATGTGGAATCAAGTTTTCGTTTTCTCATATCATCCTCCCCAGTGTTCGGATGCGAAGAATGCGAATTGAAACACGGGAAGTCTTGCTCCTTTGATGATTCCACTAGTGAATGGTTGAATAATCTTTGGTCTGGTAGCAAGATACATTTCTCGTTAGGAACTTTTCTACCAAGCAAAAGGTTATCTAAACACCCCCAGTGGTGAATGGACACTCGTGAATGGTTGGGTAGCCTTTGGTCCGATAGAAAGCTTTGTTTCGCGTTAGGAACTTTGCTATCAAGCAAAAGACTATCTAACCATCCTGTAGTAGTTCATTGTTTCCATGCCTTGTCGTATAAAGGTCTTATTTCTACTGATGGTGCTTCCTTCGCAGTATGCTTACCGTTGCAGCCTCGTTAAAAACCTTGCTAGAAAAATCCAATTGGGACAAAAATTGGATGAGGACAAAAAAAAGAGCAGCACATACTTTCAGTATAGGTAGTGCTCATCACAATAGTACCTTTTGAGGTGTGCCACATTCCAGTTACTAGGCAATTTTACTCCGTCTTAATTTTCCAGTTCATACGATCCTTTCCCGGTGACAGCTAAAACTTGGTAAGGGTCTTTCCACGTCAGACCTAGCTTCAATGCGTTGAGCTCTCGGGTGTTTTGAGTCACTTTCCTTAAAACCAAGTCTCCCACTTTGAAATAACATAAATTGGCTCTTCGATTATAATATCTTTTCATTCTTTGTTTCTAGTCCGCCATCCTTATATGCACCAAGTCCCTGCGTTCGTCAAGCAGCTCTTATCTAAGCAACAAAGTTTTGTTGTTTGCTTCCTCGTTCCCCCGAAAATATCTTATGATATGTTCTCCCACTTCCACCGCGATCAGGGATTCTGCTCCGTATACGATATAGAAAGGCGTCTCATCTGTGCTTGATTTGGGCGTTGTTCGGTACGCTCATAGTACTCCCGGTAACTATTCGGGCCATTTTCCTTTGGATGCTTCCAATCTCTTTTTAAGATTGATTTTGAATAATCACCTTATTTGTTGATTTCGCTTGGCCGTTTTCATTCGGGGTGGTATGGCGAAGATGTGATTCTTTTACATTTCAAATCATCAAGGAATTTGGTGACCCTTGCGCCTATAAATTGTGGCCCGATGTCGTAGGATATTTCCTTTGGTGTTCCGAATATTCTCTCACAGGAAATCGACCCTTCACGCTTGCCGCTTTTCTAGTAGGGACCTGCTTCAACCCACTTAGAAAAGTAATCACTTAAGATCAAAAGCAACCTTACCTTAGCGAGAGTCGGCGATAGCGGACCGACTATGTCCATCCCCCATTTAATAAATGGCCAAGGTGACAATACCGAATGCAGTAGTTCTGCTGGTTGATGCACCAATGGCGCGTGGCGTTGGCACTTGTTGCATTTCTAACAAATGCCTTAGCTTCTTGTTCCATCCGGGGCAATAGTATCCTTCCCTAACTAACTTTAACACTAACGAGTCCGCACCAAAGTGATTTCCACAAATTCCTTCGTAAACTTATCTCATGACGTAATTAGCGTCAGAGGCTCCTAAGCATCGGGCCAACAAGCCTTGGAAAGACTTCTTATATAACTGCCTCCCGTAACACAGTAACGAGCTGCTTTGGTACGGAGTGCTCGGGATGCCTTTGGGTCTTCAGGAAGTTTGTCATGCTCAAGATAGTCGATGATCTCATTTCTCCAGTACCAGACCAAATTGGTCGCGTCCACATCCAATACCAAATGCATAGGTTGCGCGACCGTACCGGAGTCTGATCCCTTAATTTTCGTGGACGAACCCAGATTGGCCAGTGCATCTACTTTCGCATTTTCTTCTATCGGGATGTTGGTGATTGACCATTCCCTAAACATTGCAAGAAAAGTATGGAATTTCACCACATATTGTTGCATGCGTTCCTCTTTGGTGTCGAAGATCCCGTATACCTGATTTACTACCAGTTGAGAACCGCATTTGATTTCAATAACCTCGGAGTCCAGTCCCTGGGCCAGTTCATCTCCTGCAATCAAAACCTCATACTCGACTTCATTGTTAGTCAAGGGAACAGTTCGTATGGCCTACCTTAGGGTTTCTCCTGAGGGCGTAATTAGTACTACCCTGAGCGAGGCAAAAACCAGCCTTAAAAGGCTGTTGGTGCACCAGATCTGGTGCGACCGCACCTGTAGAGGAATAGCCGCATATGCGAGACTGCTTCTGCGGTCCTAGCCTCGCAGGTGCGACCCCAAGAGCTGTTGCCCAGTTCCGCAGGTGCGAAGCCAGGCCCCCTTGCCCTTCTCCGCAGATGCGAGACCGCAGGTACGGTCCTCGATCCGCAGGTGCGAAAACCTGTAGGCAGTGAGGTTTGTTTAAATATGGGACTTAGCCATTTTTGAACACTTTTCTTCATCCTTGGGCGATTTTGAGAGCATGCAAAGAAGATAATCGACCTAGCTACGGTAAGGTAAGTAATTCCTACTATAAATTTAGCTTAATACTTGAATTCTTGGGTAGATTAACACCTTAAATTAGTAGAAATCGTGAGTTTAGAGTAAAATCTAGGTCTTTGATAAAAATGAGAAATTACTAAGAAGTTGATTATGGAATCATACAAAAATTATATAATATTGATCCTTAGGCTATGGGTGGTTGTTTTCCTTGAAATTTTCCGGAATTCGAGCATGTGGGCCCGTGGGTGTATTTTGAGATTTTGCAATTTAGGTTGAAATAACCATTTAAATAGGGAAATGTCAAACTTTTGAGTATAGATTGATATATTTATGTCATATTTGGCTAGTTTCGAGTCCTTGGGCGACGAATTTGAAGTTTCGGGCGCGTTCTTGACCCGAAAAGTAGGCTTGACACGAGATAAGTCTCCTTTCTAACCTCGTAAGAGGGAATTATCCCCATATGTGAATATAAACAATTGTATGTCTTTATTTTTGGGGGATACATACGCACGAAGTGACGAGAGTTTGTGCGTAGCTACTATTTTGTTATGTCGGGGGGTTTAGGATTCACAAGCATGCTTTATGTGCTACATCTAAAATCTTAATGTTAGTTTAGGTTGCCTAATATCCTTGAATTTTGAGTGAACATCTAGGAGGTTACATTCGGAAATTGTATTATTGAATCCTTCTCTACGAGTATATTCTCTACTGAATTTTCCTGATTCTTGTTAATTATGTGTATATATATGGGTACCCGCGTCGCATGTATGATTCGTGAGTGGGGTAGCCCTACTATTATGATAACCGCGTCGCATGTTCGATTCGTGAGCGGTGTAATAGATGCATCTTTGGTTCGAGCCGTTCCACCCTTCGACAGTGCACATTTATTTTCGCGTCGTATTAGCCGTACATTCACGACATGTTATGTGTTTGTTAGTTGTTTGGGTGTTCAGTGATTTTGTAACTGTTAAATATCATGAAAAGGAAAACTAGATAATATGTATGCTAGAGAACTTGACACGTAAAGGTATTTGTAAAGAATAATTGATGTTCATATCTTTATTATTATTCATGATTGCTAATTATGCTTAGCCTTCAGCTACATCCAAATGCATGAAGTCGAAATTATCTTCAGAAATAAAATTTGCTTCAGCATTTTTCTCTGTCTTCTTTAGGGAGGCTTGATAAAGCTCAACCAGGTGCTTTGGCGTACGACAGGTACGTGACCAGTGCCCTTTTCCTCCACATCTATAACATGCACTTTCTGCATTTGTTGCTTGCACCGCTTCATGCTTTCATTCCTTCCTTTTCCACTGCTGGTGGTTAGGAGGGTTCTTCGGTGCATTATTATTACCATGATTATAGTTTCTTCCCCAACCACGGCCATGACCACGACTGGGGACACAACCTCTTCCACGCTTAGCTTGGTGGAAGTTCGTCTCATTCACTTCAGGGAATGGACAAGAACCAGTTGGTCGGCTTTCATGGTTTTTCATTAATAGCCCATTATGTTGCTCGGCTACAAGAAGATGTGAGATAAGTTCAGAATACTTTTTGAAACCCATCTCTCGATATTGCTGCTGCAGGAGCATATTCGAGGCATGAAAAGTGGTGAAAGTTTTCTCCAACATATCATGATCAGTAATATTATCACCACATAATTTCAATTGGGAAATAATCCTGAACATAGCAGAATTATATTCACTGATAGATTTAAAATCTTGTAGCCTTAAATGAGACAAGTCATAACGTTCCTGTGGAAGAACGACCATCTTCAGGTGGTCATATCTATCTTTCAAATTATTCCACAATATTACTGGATCTTTAACAGTAAGATATTCCATTTTCAGGCCCTCATCAAGGTGATGGCGTAGGAATATCATAGCTTTGGCACGGTCTTGGTTTGATGCCTGATTTTTATCTTTGATGGTGTCTGCCAGACCCATCGCATCAAGATGAATTTCAGCATCAAGCACCCAAGACATGTAGCTTTTGCCCGATATATCCAGGGCTACAAATTCAAGTTTAGAAAGATTTGACATTATTTAGAAAAAAAAAGTTTGTACCTCTGATACTTTCAAAGTATTTGCTCGAGATGGCAGAGTCTCGTGCTGATAACGTGTTATAAAATAACAACTGTAAAGAAAATAAACTAAAGACAAGTATAGAGAGAAAATGATATATTATTGAACTTTCAAACTGATGTACATAATGAACTGAAACCTCCTCTATTTATAGAAGAAAGGAAGCAGCTGCGAGGCTTTTCAGGAAGCAGCTGCAAGGCTTTTCAGGAAGCAGCTGCAAGGCTTTTCTTCAGCTGCTTGTAAGCTGTCTGCATGAGCTGCTTGCAACCTGCCTGCATCAGCTGCTTGTAGATAAACTTCAACAGAGTACTAAATGGATAATCTTCTTCAGGAAGATTATCTATAGCGGAGTAATAAATGGACATCTACAATATAATAATTTCATAACAGAGTAATAATTTTACAAGATGTATAGGGCCTACCGCTATTATTGCACATTTCCACATTCTATGTCACTAAACAAACAGAAATGGAAAACTTACAAAATAAATGTAAGGGTGGACGTGAATCGAACACTTGACCTCGCTGAATCTATGAACCCGCATGACCAACTTTACGGCCTTGATGTTCCATTCAAATGTGTTTAAATATAAAATTATATATGTAGTTTCCCTATTTTATACACAAATTACTAACTAACACAGTATTATTTTTCAATGAAACGGGTTCAACTGAACCCATTTAGTAACACGTGGGTCTGCCCCTGGTACTACCCACTAAAATAATAAAGCTAATTAAAGCCACATTTAGAATGCCTCTTTGGACGGGAGGTGTGGAGCTAACTAAGAAAGCTCTACTTGCTTGGGATAAAGTTTGTCATCCTACTAGTGCTGGTGGCATAAGTATTCTTGATATTGGTGTATGAAACAGAGCAACTATTAGCAAGTTACTTTGGAATATACGTTGTAAAAAGAATAAACTCTTGATGAGGTGGGTCCACAGTTACTATATCAAAGGGGGACAAATGTGGGGAGTTGTTCTGAAGCAAGCATCCTGGGTGGTGCAAAAGAGTATGAAGATTCAAAGCTATGTTCGGCAAGCTGGGATCAGTGAAGAAGACCAGCTAAGCATGCCTACATTCTCAATAAATAATATGTATGTGCTGATGAGAGGTGACTTTCCAAAATAACATTGGCAAAAATTGGTGTGCAATAATTTTGGAGCTCCAAAGTGAATTTTCATTCTCAGATTAGCAGCTCATGGTAGACTGGCTACAAAAGACAAGTTGATGCAATAGGGGATTGTTGATAATCAAGTGTGTATGATAAGTACTTCACAGGTTGAAAGTATATCTCACCTCTTCTTTAAGTGTGAGATATCTGCACAAGTACTGTGAAATCAACTACTTAAGTGGCAAAAGATTGATAGAACTGATGTCTTGGCTAGAGGAACTAAATTGGGAAGAAAACCATGCCAAAGGGAGAAGTGCAAGTGCTGTAATTTATAGGATGACGTTCACCACATATGTCTACCACATCTAGATTGAGGGGAATCACATGGTTTTCCAATATAAACAAACATATCACAAGAGCATTTTCTGGAAAATAATCCAAGAAGTTTTTCATAGAGGACTACAAAGGAAAAGACTTACTACATAGCTTGGAAAATTGAACTGGTATCCTTCTTAGTATAGTCTACCTTGGACTTGTAGGTTAAGAGTGTTAGTCGTGATAGAAGCTAGTTTTGCAAAATGTAGTTTGTTGGTGTAATGACCTGATCGGTCGTTCCGAGAGTTTAGCCCCATTTCTGCTTCATTTTGTGTTGTGTAGCTCACATGTGTGTGTTGGGTTGATTGGTCCGGGTTCGGAGTGGTTGTGGAGAAAAATGAGACACTTAGTCTCTTTACTTGATTAAATAGTTGGAAAAGTCAACCGGAAGTGGACTTATAGGTAAATGATCTCGGAGTGTGATTTTTATGTCTCGGATAACTTCAGTGATTTGAGACTTAGGAGTGTGTTTGGAATGTTGTTCGGAGGTCCGGAGTAGAATTAGGCTTGAATTGGCGAAATTGCATTTTTTGACGATTTCTGATCGGCAGTGGAAAATTAGCTATCGGGGTCGGAATGAAATTCCGGAAGTTGGAGCAGGTTCATAGTGTCATTTGGGATGTGTGTGCAAATTTTCAGGTCATTCAGACGTGGTTTGAGTGGTTTCGGCATCGTTGGCTGTGATGACCCAAGGGGTTATTTTATGAATTAAGACCCCGTTCTAGGCTTATTATCCATAAAAAGACTCATTTTAATTACCTTGATTTGCGTGCATAGTCCGGACGTAAAACCGAAAAGCTTTTATGTGAAAATATGAGAAATAGTAATTTCTAGAGTTAAAATTTTGTTTTAGTTGACTTGGGTCAACATATTGAGTAAACGGACTCGGATTTGTGTTTCTACGATCCCGAGAGGTCCGCAGTAAAATATGGGACTTGGGCGTATGCCCGGAAATGAATTCGGAGGTCCCAAACCTTAGAAATCAATTTTTGAAAGAAATTATTTTGCTAAATTATTAATGAAATAAAGAAATGAATTAACGTTTGAAACCATTGGTATCGGGCTCGTATTTTGGTTCCGGAACCCCGTCCGGTTGAGAAATAGTGAAAGTTAAGTGTTCTTGAGAAAAATGATGAGTTTTGAGGTGTAATTCACAGTTTTAGATGTTATTTTCGTTATTTAATCGCACGAGAAAGTCCATATGATATTTTTAGACTTGCGTGCATGTTTGGTTCGGAGCCCTGAGGGCTCGGGTGAGTTTTGGATAGGTTACGGGATGTTTTGGAACTTAGAATTTACTGCTGGTTTGCTGTTATGGTGCACAGTCATTTTATTTTTCGCGTTGGCGTGGCTTCATCCGCGAACGCGTAGAGTAACCGTGCTAAGGGAGAAATCCTTCTTCGCGAATGCGAAGCGCTTGGGGGTAGTACCCTTCGCGAACGCACCCTCCCTCCGCGAATGCGACGTGTTACTGGGCCTGGGAGAGGGGGCTTGTCTTTCTCTATGCGAACGCGACAGTGTGACCGTGAATGCGATGGCCTGCGGAGCTAAAGCTCCGCGAACGCGATCCCCTCAACGCGAACGCGAAGGCCACTGGGCCAGAACACTATGTGAACGCTGCAGGCCCATCGCGAATGTGATGAAGGCCTGCCCAGTCATATAAAATCAATTTTTAAAACGGGCAGAACCCTTTTCTTCATATTTTTCGAACTACCAAGGCCTAGAGGCGATTTGCTTCACACAAATTCATCCCCAAGGTATTGGTAAACAATTCTAAACTCTTCCCTTTCAATTACCCAATGTTTTTCATCACTTTCCAATCAAAAATCAAGAATTTTCATGGTAAAAATTGAGGGTTAGGGTAGAATTAGGAAATTTTGTAAAAATCGAATTTTGACCTTTAATTGGGATCGGATTTCGAAACTAATTGCATATCCGGGCTCGGGGGTGAATGGGTAAATGTAATGTGGTCTGAACCCCGAGTGTGTACCAAGTGGGCCCGAGGTCGGGTTTTAATTTTATTTTGAGAAAACTTAGGAAAGATCATAATTTTCAGTAAAATTACTTCCTTTAGCATTAATTAATGATATCAAGCTAATTATGATTAGATTCGAGTGTGTTGGATGTGAATTCGAAAGGAAAAGCTATAATTGACCAGTGAGTAGCTTGCTGAATCGAGGTAAGTGTTTGGCCTAACCTTAGCTTGAGGGAATATGTGTTGTTGTCTTATTTGCTATGTGTTAGTGTTGAGTACGACGTGTAGGTGTGGTGATGAATATCTATACATTGGTGTCAAGCATGCCCGTGAGTCTTATACTATGACTGTTGTGACTCTTATTATGTATTGTCTATGCTTAAACTGATGACTGTCCATGTTGAACAAGACTTATGATGATTTCTTGGTAATCGACCGTTGTTGAGCATTGACTCAAGTTGAGATTTATTTTGTGAAGTTAACTATTGGAACTAGATTGGTTATAGCTAATTCCCTTGGCGGGATGTATTTGTTTCCATTGTTGATTCCCTTGCTGGGATATTATTGTTTCCACTGTTTGGGTGAGGTAAGAGTGATAAATCACGAAGGGTGATGCCGTGCACATTTACATTTACATTTACATTTATGCATATGGTGAGGAAGAGTGATAAAGCACGAAGGGTGATGCCGTGCACATCTACATTTATATTGATGCATATGGTGAGGAAGAGAGTAAAGCACGAAGGGTGATGCCATGCACATTTACATTTATATTGATGCATATGGTGAGGCTGAGAGTAAAAGCACGAAGGGTGATGCTGTGCAAGTTTTTTTCTATTTTTAGTTGTTGAAATTATTGTTGATCACTGTCTGTGTTTGCCTTATTGTTTTCCTCGTGTAATATGTTAGAAATTCCCCCATCGCATGCTCTCTTCCCATAAATTTCTATTTCTTTTAAATTCCTTAATTGTTGTTATTCCTGCTAGCAAGATTATATAAATATCCAGGTTTTATGTGGTGTCTTGTCCTCGGCACTTACTCAGTACATGGGGTCGGTTGTACTGATACTACACTCTGCACTCTTTTGTCCAGATCCAGGTACCAGCTAGCGTTAGGAGATCTTAGTAGCCCGCATTCATCATTCGAAGACATGAGGTAGATCTGCCGGCGTCCGCAGATTCCTGGAGTCTTCTCTTAGTTCTATAGACACTGTCTTTTTTATTATATTCGAAACAATTACATTATTTCTTTCAGCCTATTATTTTTAGTATTCTTAGTAGTTTGCAAATTGTGACACCAGACCCTGGGGTAGTCTTATAATTATATATTTAGTGGCTCGGCTTAGTTATTCGTTTATTATTTTATTCATGAGGTTATTCACTGGAATTTATTAGATTTAGTTTATTTTAAATTATATTATTGTGTTTAAATAAATATTCAAAGGAAAATGGCTAATCAAGTTATAACATTGGCTTTCCTAGCAAGTGTGGTGTTAGGCGCCATCACGATCCTTAAGGTTGGGAAATTGGGTCGTGACATTGGCGAATTTCGGAAGTTTAGAAATCCTAAGGCTTGGATTTTGGATTAATTCGGTGTATTGATGTTGATTTTGGTGTTTTGAAGGTTCGACTAAGTCCGGGTGATGTTATACGACGTGTTGGTATATTTGGTTGGGGCCCGAGGGGCTTGGGATTGATTTTGAATGGTTATCATAGAGTTGGAAAGATTGAGTTGCAGCTGAAGTTTGTTGCCTTCTGTCATAACCGCACCTGTGGATTGGGGACCGTAGAAGCGGAAAAGAAACCGCAAAAGCAACATGTATCACAAGAGTGAAGACCAGGACCGCACCTGCGAGCCCGCAAGTGCGAGACATGGATCGCAGGTGCGACGCCTGAGGACTTAAGTGACTTCCGCAGGTGCGGATTTTTGAGCACAGAAGCGGTCCGTAGGTGAGAGATAAATTCCGCATAAGCGGGAAGTGATGGGCATGTTTAACCAAAGAATTAGATCCTTTGACCAAAGCTATTTTTAGGATGAACACGGGTTACTGATAATCAAAGAAATAATATTAAGTAAAAGAAAATCAATGAATGACGATAATATGATGCTTATAAAGTAAAGTGTATTGTATTCGTAGTCGAGATGATCCTTACAAGTTATACTCTCATCCCTTATATAGGGGATTCCTTAATATAACGTCTCCTTCTTGCTATGATTTCTCATTAATGACTAATTATTACATTAATGGGGCGTTACAAAGGGTAACCGTAACTGTTGCATGAAGGTTACATAACGTATGATTTATCAATTGAGGATCCCTGAATCTGCCCATAGCTTTGTCTGGATTCATTCTGACCGTGTCTCTTCCTTGTCTCAATCAGGTTGAGTTTCCCGTAGCTGATTACCCCGTAGGTTTATTGATCCGCACCTCTTTGTTCTGTACCTCTTCATAGAATCATATTCAGCTGTCGTGTTTTCCTTGGTCCACGTAGCTGGCTGAACTGTCAGGAATCATCTTACGTGTGAAACTCTTTTTTACCAATACAGATAGTCCCCCCACTTAGCATTTATTTATCGATTAATATTTGGTAAGTGGATATGCATTTATGGCGGGAATATTTTGCCTCCGCTTTACCTCGAAACATTGTATCTTTTTCTGAACATAGGCGTCGCTTGTCACTTCCATTTAATGCTCAATCCACGTGTTCCCTCTGGATTGGTTCTGCAGTTACTCAGCATCTTTTAGGGCTTTTTGCAGCTGCGTCAGTCACGAAGTGACACCTTCAATTATAACTTTTCATCATTGTTATTTTCCATATTTGACGGTTGTCTTCAAGTATAAATACCTCTCTTCTTTTCTTTACTTCCACGAAACACTTTCTAACTTGTATCTTATACTTGTAAAGAATTTCTTCTTGTCTTCGTAAACATGTCTTCTTCGAAAACCTAAAAGAGTGATAGATGTTGAGAATTTGACACCTTCTACTGCTCCGACTCGGAGTCGTAGGGGTGGTAGACTGAGGAGTCTAGGCTCCACTCCTTCGAGAGGCTCTTCTTCTTCCCAGATTGTTTCTCCTCCATCTGCTAGGTCTTTAGTTTCTCCAAGAGCTAGGGCTTCTAGGTCTTCATCTAGGGGTAGAGATCATCATGGACCTTTACGCAAACCAAGAGTAGACGAAATCATTCCTGCTGAGTTTACCTTTACTAGGGATAGTCAAGTCCTTGTAGATCAGTCCGTTATCTCTTGATAGTGCTGATAGGTATCCTACCCTTATCACTGAAGGTCAGATTTCCCTGTCTATATCCTGAATAGCAATCAAAGAATAACGTCTTACAAGACGGGATATTTACATACCCTTTTACTTTAGGATTTAGACCTCCTGTTGATCCAGTCATCATTGACTTTTGCCGTTTCTTCAATTTGCTTAGGATAGGTTGGTCCTCTTGTGTGGCAGGTTGTTGCGTGTCTCATATGCTTAGCTACTTCAACCTCAGTTCCTTTTACATTTAACCATCTTATTCATCTTTATTCTTTTGCCTTATTTCGTCAAGGGATTTTTACTCTGGCTACCAGGAGTAAAAGAGTGTTAGTAACTCCAGGAGATGATAAGGACAGAGGTTGGTACCTCTGGTACGTTGCTGGTTTAGTGGGAGAGGAAAATCTTCCCTTCCCTGAGAAGTGGAATCGTGCATGTGAGAATATTTTAGCTCACACTTGTTATTTTTCTTCTTTTTACTTGAAGTGTTTTACTAACACTGTATAGTTTCTTCTTCCTTCAGCAATCATGGGTACTGTTGAGAATATCTCCGGTATCCGTGATTGAGTGGAACAATTGTTGTCGGTTGCTCCCTTAGAAGAAAGGTCCTGGAAGTACATCTCTGGGAAGTACGGTTGGCAAGTAAAGACCCACGGTAAGTGAAGCTTTTGTTTTCGCTTCTTTCCTTACTCGAGCCTCTTTTCCATTTTAGCTTAACCTTTTTCTTTTTGATAGGGTTTCCCGCTCGTGGGGTGTCTGCTGCGTCCATTCCGAAAATGTCTCTGGCTTAGGCCCAAGAAATTATTGTTGGTTCTTCTTCCTTGAAGAGTAAGGTTGGTGAGTCTCGAACCTTAGAAGAAGAAGAAGAAAAATAAGAAGAAGAGGAGGAGGCCACTTTGGTGCACAGGTCACGAAGAAGGAGGGTGATTTCGGACGATGAGTCTTCACCCTTGGTTGTGCCTTCCGCGCTGAAGTCATACCCTCTACCTCTTAAGATGTTTCTTCCCCTCTTGTACAAGAATCATTGGATCACTTGTTCCACGAAGGTTTTGGCCCCGCTATTGATGAAGTCCCCTTGGCTGTCTTTCCCGCTTCTTTCAGAGAAGCTCTTTCGTCTGCTCCTGTTATTTCCTACACTCCCCTAGCTATTACTACTCCTGTTGCTTCCATGCCCGTGGCTCTCTCATCCCCTCAAGTTTTTGTGCATGTTACTTCTTCTTCTCCACAAATTTCCTTACCCGTGGCTTCTTTACCTCAGCCTGCTTCCGTGCCTCCTGTTAGAGAAGTAGGGTCTTCCAGCAGGGAGATGAGGCAAGTGCTTATTGAGGTTCCGACTGGTGGGAGCCTTTTTAAGAAATTCGGCCAACCCAAAGTGTGGCTGAAGCCTTTGACTGGTCCGACAGAGAGGATCAAGCTTGATAGCCATAGCGCCCTTACATGGGCTAATGAAGTCGTTCATTCCTCTTTGAAGGTAAAATGCGTTTTCTCTTATTTCATTTTTGTACATGAAATCTATCGTATCTAATTGATTTCCTTTTTTGTAGACCAATCTTATAGGCGTAGAGCTTATGAAGAGGATTTCTAACACGGAGCAGGAGCTAAAGGTGTGGCATGCTGAAGCAGGGAATTGGAAGGGACAATATGACAGCTTAAGGATCGACATGGATGCCATAGAAGAAGAAAAAAGTACCTTGAAGCGACAGATAAGAATCTTGGCAGCGGAACTGGCAGTGGAGAAGGCTTCTTCCAATCAGGCTGATAAGGACAAGAGCATTCTCGAATCTTCATTTGCTGATCAGTTGTCCCGTGCCTCAGAAGAAGCTAGGGATTTGAAAGCCTTCTTGGAACAGAAGGAGGAATACTTAGGCGAGCTTGTGCAGTCACTCACCCGGACTCAGGAGGATCTTCACATTGATTTAGAAAAAATCCAATCTCTGGAGGAGTCGATTGTACCTTTGAGGACTGCCCATGAAGCTGCTGAAGATGAGAAGGACATGCTTAGAGCTGAGCTTGAAGTATGGGAGAAAGATTATGAAGCTCTTGAAGAGGCAGCTGCTGTCGATGTTAGTTGGGCGTACATGAATTCTCGCCTTGACACATTGACGGAAATGAGTCAAGAGGGTTTCGACCTTAGTGCTGAAATAGCTAAAATTAAGGAAGCCATGGAGAAGGCTCAACAAGGTCAGAATCTCTCTTCACCCGAAGGTGAGACTCCTGCTGCCCAAGCCTCTTCGTCCCAAGGTGCTCCTGCTCCAAGTGAAGAAGTCAATCCTCCTCCTCAATAAGATTAAGATGTTGGTTCACCCTTTTTTTTATTTGATTGGTGGTTACCCCAAGCTCCATCGGGGGTAAATTTGGATCTTTTAAAGTCCCCAACTGACGACTTAGGGGCACCTTAATGTATAAATTATATGCGGCTAAGTACTAGTTAGTACTTAGTTCTTACTTAGATGCTCTTTTTGAATATATGCAAGTTATGACTTTTTGCTTCGAGTTTTTGTTTCACTCTTAATCTTTTGCATGTTTAATTTGCGAGGTTTTTGTTTTACCTCTGAGTTTTCGCATGAAGATGCTGAAATCATTCGTACCTTTTCATAGTAGGCACAATGTTAATGTTGAGCCTTTTTTTTGTATTAGGCTTTGTTTATGAAGAGGGCCCTTTTCGATTGACACTTAATGAAGAAGACGTCTCAACTTCATAATGGTGTAATAATGCAATAGAGTGATAGGAATTTTTCACATGTTTAAGAATGTTTCTGAGGAAAGTTTTCTTTTGTTTGAACTTCCACGACATTTTACATGTGTTTGATTATCGTCTAAAACTCATGTTGCAACTTTTTTCGTTTAACAGATTTGATATACACTTGTATTTCGTAACTGTTTTTCATAGGTAACAGTTTTTTTGAATTAATTCAAGGGAACAACTATTTATAAAGACTGGGGTTTTTACCCGCAACTGTTTTTGTTGATAACAATATATAGTAAGTACGAGGGAAATGCTTTTTCATCCGTAACTGTTTTATTTGATAATAGTTTTCTGAACAAATACAAGGATTTTGATCTTTCATCTGTATCTGTTTTATTTGATAACGATTTTCTATAAGACTACAAAGATTTCCTAACTGTTTTTAATCACAACAGTTTTTGAATGAGTACAATGATGATGATCTTTTACCCCTAACAATTTTTTTTTGGTTACAACAGTTTTGAATAAGTACAAAGATGTGCATTTCTTCCTCATGGCTAATATTTTGCCTTTCAACCTGAACATGTTCGAAGGTTTTTTGAATTAGGCTTTGCATTTGAGTCTTTGGCTCTTTCGATTCTGATCGTATTACTTGACTTGTTGGGTAGATGGATCTTTAGGCTCGAGCTTTGACTTTCTGATAGTCTTCTTCGCTTCGTCTTAGCCTTCCATACTGTATAGTCCCCCAAGTGTTTGAGCTTTGAAGAATGAAATCTCGAGCACTTGAATATTCCTTCCTTGTGGTCCTTTTCCTGAAAAGTAAAAACGTGCGGGAATCGAAGGTATATAGTTTTTAGATGATGACTGCTTAACCCTTCAAAAACTCCATCAGAAAGTGTAACCCTAGACCGTGAATTTAGTTATTTCCTCGCGTCTTTGCAGGTCTAATATCATCACCTGATGATGGGTTAGCTTTATGCCTATCATCTAAAAATGTTAGTAAAATTTTAAATTCATAATAAAATCGAACGTGCGATACCTGACCGGGGGTACTTCTTTTCCTTAGAAGTTGTACTTCTTCAAGTGGATGGCATTCCAGTTTGTTGGTAGGATTCTGTCGTCCATAGCTTCCAGCTCGTAAGCTCCCTTCCCATCTATGCCTCGGACTTTGTAGGTTCTTTCCCAATTTGGACTTAGCTTTCCTGCGCCCGCTTCTTTTGTTGATTGAAAGACTTTTTTGAGGAAGAAGTCCCAATCTTGAAGTATCTAAGATGGGCTTTACGGTTGTAGTAACACTCAATGATTTATTTTTGAGCTGCCATCCGTATTAATGTTGCTTCCCTTCGTGGTTCGAGTAGGTCCAGATTAGTCCTCAATTCATCATTGTTTGTTTCCTCCGTAGCTGTTATAGCCAATTTCCACAGGTATTAAGGCTTCTGAGCCATAGAAGAGTGCGAACAGAGTTTCTCCCGTGGCTATTTTTGAAGTTGTTCTGTATGCCCATAGTACCGCTGGTAACTCATCAGGCCAATTTCCTTTGGCTTTATCTAGCCGCTTCTTCAGGTTGCTGATGATGATTTTATTCGTCGATTCTACTTGACCGTTAGCCACGGGGTGGTATGGCGTTGAAGTGATCCGTTTGATTTGCCAGTTTTCAAAGAATTCTATGATTTGTGAGTCTATGAACTGTGGGCCATTATCACACACGATCTCCTTTGGTATACCAAAGTGGCATATTATGTTTCGCCATAAGAAGCTTTTAACTTCCTTTTCTCGCACCTGTTTGAATGCTTATGCCTCTACCCATTTTGTAAATAGTTGGTTAGTACGAGTAGAAACCGTACCTGTCCCTTAGCCGGGGGAAAATGTCCCACTATGTCCATACCCCATTTCATGAAGGGCCATAGGGATATAATTGGATGCAATAATTCCGCTGGTCGATGCATGTTATTGGCGAACCTTTGGCACCTGTCGCATTTAGATACGAAGTTCTTGGCTTCTTCTTCCATCTTGGGCCAGTAGTACCCAGCTCTGATTAAGGTTTTTACTAAGGATCGCGCTCCTAAATGATTTCCACAATGTCCTTCATGGACTTCTTTCATCACGAACTTCATTTGATTAGGTATGAGGCATTTAGCCAGGGCCCCTCCGAACATCTGATTTACTACCAGTTGGGAGTCGTTGTTGATTACGATTTGCTCGATTGAGAGTTCCCGTGCGAGTCCTAGTCCTGCAATGACAACTTCGTACTCTACTTCATTGTTGGTTATAGGATAACATTTGATAGCGTGCCTTGTCTTTTCACCCGTGGGTGATATTAAGACTATGCCTAAGCCGGCACCTTTTACATTGGAAGAGCCATCGATAAATAGGGTCCATAGGCCCGGATTAGCACCGTTAAAGAGTTGTAAATCTTTTTCCACCTCAGGGATAATGATATTACTGAAGTCAACAACAAAATCAGCTAATATTTGAGACTTAATTGGAGTCCTAGGCTGATAGATTATTTCATGCTCACTTAATTCTATGGCCCACTTGGCTAATCTTCCTGACAGTTCTTGTTTATGCAAAATATTTCTTAAAGGATATGAAGTCACAACAGTGATTGGATGACATTGAAAATATGGTCGTAATTTTTTAGATGCCATTATTAAAGCTAAGGCTAACTTTTCTAGATGTGGATATCTAGTTTCAGCATCTAGCAAATTTTTACTTACATAATAAATAGGAGATTGTTTACCTTTATCTTCTCTTACCAATACTGCACTTACAACAATTTCTGAGACAGCCAGGTAGATGTACAGTCTCTCCCCTTCTTTTGGCTTTGATAGCAGCAGGGTTTTGATAGATAAGCCTTCAAATTCTTGAGGGCCTGTTGACATTCTTCAGTCCATTCGAATTGATTCTGCTTTTTGAGGACTGAAAAGAATTTAAAACTTTTTTCGGAAGACCTGGAAATAAATCTTCCCAAAGCTTCTATTCTCCCCGTTAGTCTTTGAACTTCTTTTTTATTTGTTACTATATCAAGTATTTATTCTATAGCTTTAATTTGAGCCGAATTTACCTCTATTCCCCTGTTTGATACAAGGAAACCCAAAAATTTACCTGATTGTACACCAAAAGCGTATTTTTCTAGATTCAACTTCATATTATACCTGCGTAAAATGTCAAAAGTAATAGAAAGGTGCTGGAAATGGTCTTCTGCCCGTGTTGACTTTACCAGCATGTCATCAATGTAAACTTCCATCGTTTTTCCCATATGTTCCTGGAACATCTTGGTCAGTAGCCTTTGATAGGTGGCTCCATCATTTTTCAAGCCAAAAGGCATGACTTTATAACAGTAAGTCCCCCTATTTGTAATGAAGGAGGTTTTTTCCTTGTCTGAGGGATCCATTTTAATCTGATTATAACAAGAATATCCATCTAGAAAGCTTAATAATTCATGACCCGCGGTGGCATCAATCATTTGGTCTATATGTGGTAATGGGAATGAATCTTTGGGGCATGCTTTGTTTAAATCAATATAATCTACGCATACCCTCCATTTACCATTCTTTTTAGGTACTACCACAATGTTAGCTAACCAGCTCAGGTACGTTACCTCTCGTAACGAACCAATTTTCAAAAGTTTTTGTACCTCTTCGTCGATCACTTGGTTCTTGAATGGTCCTTGCTTTCTTTTCTTCTGCTTAACAGGTACGAAGGATGGATCTTCATTTAGTTTATGAGTTATCACTTCTGGTGGAATACCTGTCATATCTGAGTGGGACCACGCAAAACAATCGGCGTTAGCCTTTAAAAAATCAATTAACTTACCTTTTCGACCAGGGCTCAGCCTCGTGCCTATATACACCATATGTTCAGGTTTTTGTTCAAACAATGGAACAACTTCGAGCTCTTTAGTATTTGTTTTGATGTGTTCGTCCTCCTCCGGTTCATGAATGACGTCCGGTCTGGAATCTACATCTGTGTGTTCCAACGCATCTTCTGTGGCGACTGGATTCATCATTTCTTTCGTACCTGTTTGGCCGGTGACATCTGTTTGGAAGATTTCTCTATCTTCCGGTTCTTCCATCTCTTTTTTGTTATAAAGCGCCACGAAATTTATATTTCTGGAGGTCTGTTGATCACCTCTAATTTGTCTGATTCCCCATTTTGAGGGGAATTTAATTACCTGGTGTAAGGTGGATGGTACTGCTTTCATGTCGTGGATCCATGTCCTTCCCATAATCACGTTATAAGCCATGTCAGTATCAATGGCTTGGAATTTGGTGTTCTTAGTTACTCCCTCGGCGTAAGTGCTAAGTTAGATCTCTCTTTTGGTTATCACCGTAGAGTTATCAAACCCTGATATAGCTCGCGCCTTTGGGATCTCCTGATTTCCCATGAGCATTTCTTCCACGACTCTTAACAAGATGATATTGACTGAGCTACCTGGATCAATCAACACTCTTTTAATGTTAGTTTCATGAATGAGTAAGGATATTACCAGAGCATCGTTATGGGGAAGCATTAGCCCGCCAAAATCTGCATCGTCAAAGGTTATATCATCTTTATCTGGATTTTCTCGAACCCGTTTTCTGTGGGTAATTGTGACCTTCGAGGCTAATTTGCAAACTATTCCGTTTACTTCCTCTCCTCTATGTATCACGTTGACAGTTCTTTTTGGAGAAGGAGGCTTCGGGGCTCCTGCCTGTTCTTCATATATGTATGTTTACCTTTATCACTAAACAATTCTGTTAAATAGCCCTGTTTCAATAAGTGTTCTATTTCACCTTGTAGAAATCTGCAATCTGCAGTCCTGTGTCTATGATCATTATGGAACTCACACTTGAAATCTGGGTTTCTTTTATTTGGGTTTGACCACATTTCTTTGGGCCATTTAACCTTATCTCCCATATTTCTTAATATTGAAACAAGTTCAGGAGTACTTGCATTAAAGGTATGATCCCCAATTCGTGCATTACCTCTAGGTCATTCATCCCGATCCTTTCTGGATCTAGATGAGGATGAGCCTACATCCCTGCTTGGTGGTCTATAATCTCACCTAGTATTTTCAAACCTGGGGCGAGCTTCGTGTCCCGATGGTCCTAAGTAAGGATCGTACCTGTTTTTACCTGATCTCTTGTCTGATTCGAATCGCCTGGATCTGGAATGATCTTCATCTTTTGAACGAGCAATGATATCTTCTTCTATTCGAAGTTTAGTACTGTACCTGTAATATACATCATTCCACGTTGTAGCTGGGAATTCTCTCAAATTTTCTTTGAGCCTCCTTGTGGCTTCCGAGCTTTTGTCATTTAGATTACTTGCGAATGCCATGGCTACCCAATTATCAGGTACCCTGGGTAATTGCATTATTTCTCGCTGGAACCTGTCTACAAATTCACGGAGTAGTTCCGTGTCTCCTTGCTTTATTTTAAATATGTCCACCATTCTTTTCTCGACGTTTTTTGCACCAGAGTGTGCTTTTATGAAAGAATCTGCAAGCTCAGCAAAAGAATCAATAGAATTTTCAGGGAGAAGACAATACCAGGTTAGGGCTCCTTTGGTAAGTGTTTCTACGAACTTTTTGACAAGGACTGATTCAATCTCTTGTTTTGTTAAGTCGTTGCCCTTTAATCCGGTGGTAAAAGCAGTCACATGGTCGTGTGGGTCAGTTGTTCCGTCATACTTAGGAATGTCAGACATTTTAAACTTCTTGGGTATAGGAAAGGGTGCTGCGCTTGGCTTCCAAGGTTGTGGAGAATATCTATCAACATCAATGCCCTTGATAACAGGTGGTACTCCAGGAATTTGCTCGATTCGATCGTTTTGTTCCTTTACCTGTTTCTGCAAGGTTAGTAGTAAATTTTGTAACTCAGGGTTATTAGTCATACCTGGTCTCGTTTCGAGAGATTCGTTAGGAGTGTCATCCCTTGCTGAGTTTACCAACCCAGACTGAGGATTTTCCACGTTAATTGTGTTATTAGGAGGTGGTGTCAGTGATGTAGGTGATGCCGCTGGTAATCCCCTTGCAAATTCTTGCAAAGCTTAACTCACATACTTTGTAATCATCTGCTTTATGCGATCTTGTTCTACTGTTTGATCATTGTTGTTGTTATCGTTATTGTTGTTAGATCTCTCTTGGGATTGTTCCCTTGAACCTCTTGGGGATGGAAGAGGTGATGGAATCCTATCTCTCTGTTGGTTGCTGTCGTTAGAGTTCGACATAGTTTAGAGGATATCGATTGAAAAGCAAACAAAGATTATCAAATTTTCGGTAACGGAACCAATTTGTTTAACCAAAGAATTAGATCCTTTGACCAAAGCTATTTTTAGGATGAACACTTCAAAGAAATAATATTAAGTAAAAGAAAATCAATGAATGCCAATAATATGATGCTTAGAAAGTAAAGTGTATTGTATTCGTAGTCCAGATGATCCTTACAAGTTATATTCTCATCCCTTATATAGGGTATTCCTTAATATAACATTTACTTCTTTCTATGATTGCTCATTAATGACTAATTATTACATTAATGGGGCGTTACAAAGGGTAGCCGTAACTGTTGCATGAAGGTTACATAACGTATGAGTTATCAATTGAGGATCCCTGAATCTGCCCATAGCTTTGTCTGGATGCATTCTGACCGTGTCTCTTCCTTGTCTCAATTAGGTTGAGTTTCCCATAGTTGATTACCCCGTAGGTTTATTGATCCGCGCCTATTTGTTCCGTGCCTCTTCATAGAATCATATTCAAGTGTCGTGTTTTCCTTGGTCCACGTAGTTGGCTGAACTGTCAGGAATCATCTTACCCGTGAAACTCTTTTTTACCAATACAGGGCAAAACCTATAAAAGGTTGCCTTCTCAAATTTTCATCCATTTCTTCACTATTTTTAACGGATTTGGGAGCTTTGAGCTGTGATTTCAAGGGAGAATTAAAGTGTTTTAAGTGAGGTAAGCTACTTGGGCCTTGTATCCTGTGTTTATGGCGTTTATTCCATTGTTTAATCATGATTTTAGTGGAAGAATTTGGGGAAAAATTGGGAGATTAGGGCTTGAAATTTAAGAGTTTAAATTGGGGATTTGAGGGGCCATTTGAGGTCCTATTTTGATGATTTTGGTATGTATAGACTCGTGAGAAGATAAGTATTCTAGTATTGTGATTTTTATAAGATTTTGAGACGTGGGCCCGTGTCACGACCCGAAATCCCACCTTTCAGGCCGTGACTGCGTCTAACGTTAAACCCGCTAGACAAGCCAACGTACACAACACCTTGACATTTTTAAAACAGCTTGAAAGTAATAAAGCAATTATCTTTCAAACCTTTACTGAAATAACCAGAACCACTTCAAAAGTTTTACAGCAGAAATGTAGTAATACTCTGAAAAGCGCATAATGAAATAATAAAGATAACAACATCGCAAAATCCCAAAACCGGGGTGTCACAACCTCACGGTCTGTCTATAAGAATGCTAAATACAAGTCTGAAAGGAAATACAATATTGTCTTTAGAACGGAAGGAGAAATAAGACAATAGGGTACTAATAGCAGGAGAGACTCCAGGGCCCACGAACGCCAGTGGTATACCTTGAAGCTCGATGTGGACTAAAGGTGACTCCCTCAAAGCAGTCCACGGGGTCCGGAAGCAGAACCTGCACAACATAGAGAAGTGCAGTGTAATATCAGTACAATCGACCCCATGTACTGAGTAAGTGCCGAGCCTAACCTCGGCCGAAGTAGTGACGAGGCTAGACTTAGCAAATAACGTTCACCTGTCCTATTCTACAACACAAAATACAGATAACAAAGCAAGGAAGAATAACAGTCATATACGGGGAACGAGAGCAGATAAAGGGAAAAACAATAAGATTGCGCAGTTAATTAACATCAAGCAAGAAAAGAAACAATTCACCGAAAACTGATTAGGTATGAATGACATGTCTGAATGATAACAATGGCACGTCATCACCCTTCGTGCTTTTACTCT
>ML293291.1:0-37611 GCA_005239495.1 Nicotiana undulata
TTTTATTCAACAATACCTTGCCAATGCTGTCATGTGTGAACCAGACTCAAGTGTACATATACCAACACGGACAAGACAACAACATATACTGACACGGACAAGACAACAACATATACCAACAGGGACAAGACAACCGGCCGGAGTCATAGGGTAGGTCATAAGGACTGAGGTCATAAGCTCCCCACGATCGCGAATCATACCTGCGACTCGTGTGCTGACTCGATAATAATAATAAGCTCCCCACGATCGTGAATCATACCTGCGACTCGTGTGCTGACTCGATAATAATAACAAGCTCCCCACGATCGCGAATCATACATGCGACTCGTGTGCTGACTCGATAATAATAATAATAAGCTCCCCACGATCGCGAATCATACATGCGACTTGTGTGCTGACTCGATAATAATAATAAGATCCCCACGATCGCGAATCATACCTGTGACTCGTGTGCTGACTCGATAATAATAACATTTACATATAGGTACCTACGGGCACCGACTCGACCGTGAACTCAACAGGATTGTGTCAATATCATATCACTGATATCCATTTTGGATTTACATCATCATATTTTTACCTTTCCCATGTCATTTCAACAATAAACACAATTTATAATACATACAATGATTCAAATAAGGCACGAAATGGCATGCTCGTGGGTCCTACGGCTACCCGACATAGCAATATAGTCGCCACGTACGGACTCTCGTCACTTGGTACGTACGCGGCCCCCTCAACATGTACACATAGCGAACAATGGAACCTACGAGGGCATTTCCCCCTTACAAGTTTGGAAAGGAGACTCACCTCGCTCCGAAGATTCATCACCGGCTTCCAAGCCTCTACAACGACTAAAAATGGATGAGCACGCTCCCAAACTATCCAAATAACGATAATTCAAATGAAAATATACTCAATAGATCATAACCAATTCAAATTTTAAAGTTCCTCAGCCCGGCTCAATGAAATGACCAAAATGCCCTCGGGCCCACGTGCCCGGACCTCAAAATTTCTGGAAGAAAAACTCTACCCGAAGCTTTACTAATTCAATTACACATTTTACTCAATTATTCATGCTCAATTCGTGGCTAAAATCCAAATTTCCAAATTTCTAGGTTTCTTCCAAATTTTCCTCAAATTTTCCCTAATTTTCATGTTCTCATCCATGTAATAATCTTGTATCCAACTTGAAATGAGTAGGAGTAACTTACCTTAACATAGATGACGAAAACTCCCTCTTGCATCTATGCTTCCTCTTTTTCGAGTTATCAACGGGCGTTCATCCTCACCCTCCTCGTCTTGAGCGCGAAGACGCTCGACAATCTCCTAAGATAAGGCCACTATGTCGGCCCTAGGTTTTAAAAGCCAGGTTTTCTTTGTCTTCGGGGACTCTGCCGGTGATCCTTTCTTCCTTTTCTTATCCTTGGCGGATGTTGGGTTTTCTTCCTTGCCGGGTGGGGGAGGCCTCATTGAAATAACATCCTCGAGGCCTGCACAAACGCAAAGTTAAGTATATTGCTAAGGAGCATTTTGCTAATATGCAAATAATGAGAACTCACCATCGTTTTTGGCTTCCCATCGGCCTTTGTCCAAGTCGCGCCAGACGCGCTCGGCGTATGAGAAAGTGGAAACCTGTTTTCGAACCTAGCCGGGGAGGTTCGCAACTGCGCCTGGATACCAATCGATGGCTGCATCACCAAAAATGAGTTAGTTTAAAGAAAAGCGGAAACGTCAAAATAATGAAACACACCAGATAAGTCTATATTTACGCTTCATATTCCATTCCTCGGGCAACAACATCTTTTCAGCAGGAATCAGGTCAAAGGTCCTAACTTGGACAAAGCGGCTCATCCACCCTCAGTCTTTACCCTCATCGATGCTAGCGAAGAAAGACTTCGAAGATCGACGTTGCATTTTTATCAGGCCACCACGGTAGAGACGAGGGTTGTATAGTCTGATCAGATGGTCGAGGGTAAAAAACATCCCCTCGACCTTGCTCGAAAAGAACCTAACTAGGTGAACGATCCACCAAAAGGAAGGGTAAATTTGGCCGAGCGTCACCTGGTATTGTCGACAGAAGTCGAGAACCACTGGATCCAGAAAGTGAAAAGAAGGATCTACGGGACCCAAGGTGAATGTGTATGTATATCGCATAGGTCAAAACCTTGCCCCTCAGTTTCTTCTCCGCGATCGCATAGCTAAGGCTGCGATCGCACTGCATTACCAAAAACACCAGTAAACAACAACAACAATACCACCCGAAATGCCCCGAAACTACCCCGAAACACACCCAAGTCCCTCGGGACCCTGTCTAAACACACGACTCAGTCCCATAACATCCCACGAACTTGCTCGAGGCGTCAAATCCCATCAAACAACGCCGAAATCATGAATCGCAATAAAATCCAATTCTATGAACTTTGAAAATTCCAACTTCCACATTTGATGCCGAAACTTATCAAACCACGTCTGATTGACCTCAAATTTTGCAGGCAAGTCATGTTCGACATTACGGACCTGTTCCATCTTCTGGAATCTCATTCTGACCCCGATATCAAAATTTCCATTTCCGGTCGAATTCTTCAAAAACCTTTAATTTTCTATCTTTAGCCAAATGACCTTAAATTGACTTCCGGATATCCGAATTCACTTCCGATCGCGCTCCCAAATCTAGAATCACCATACAGAGCTATTCCCAGACTCGGAATCCCAAACGGACATCAGTATCGTTGAAATGAACTTCAAGTCAAACTTAGGAATTTCCTTAAAATACTGACTTTCCACAATATATGTTGAACTGCTTCCGGGTTATCCAAAACCTATTCCGGACATACGCCCAAGTCCGAAATCATCATACGAACCTGCTGGAACCTTCGGATCCTGATTCCAAGGTCGTTTACTCAAAATCCCAGCCTTACTCGATTTCCTCAACTTAAGACTTCTAAAATGAGAATTTTCCTTTAAATTCAACTCCGATCTTCCTGAATTTCAATTCCGACCATATGCACAAGTCAATATACCTTAAATGAAGCTGTTCGTGACTCCCAACTGCTGAACAACACGCTGGACCTCAAAACGACCGGTCGGGTCGTTACATTCTCCCCCACTTAAACAGACGTTCGTCCTCGAACATGCCAGGAATTGCCCCAGAATTACCTGGAATCACTATTTACCACCTAGTGCACCTGCCCGTGCTACCACAACCCGATTGAGCACATAAGCTTGATCAAATCTGAAGATATCCTCCTTTATTCATACAATAAGCTCCGTACTTAGTTCTAACATCTGAAATTCTCTGTCGGGCCTGTTTCTAACATTTGAACACCGAATCAACTACCACACGAGGCACCAGAACACAACTACAGGCCCTTGCTAAATCAGCACCATACACCGCCTGATCCATTATCTGACCACCATGACGCTCCCTGGATCTTAATAGCCAAAATTCTGCGACTTTGATGCTCTCAAAGCACCTTATAAGTTACATTCATACATTTTGTTATAACGCTGACGATACCACCATAACGGAGGAAATGTGTAGAAATCCGTAACCAACTGCAGAGTTAACTAAACATCGAAATCCTTTCTCCTGACTAAGATCATCATCTCATTGCAACCAATGATGGTAATTGCCCTGTAATATACTTGCATAGTCTTATCACACCGATCCCAGATATATAAATTTTGTCTTACCCAGTATGAACTGCTAAGACAATCAATCACCCCAAACACGGCCATTAGCCTCACACGATGCCACAATGCGCCAATAGGCCACAATTCGAACACGACACATAAAGAAATGACTCCGGAAGGGACTACTCAACTCACGCAACTAATATGAACTTTCCTTAGAAAATTATGAAGTAAAACACAAGAAAATAAATACAGGAGCCTTGCTCTGTATCACACTGTTCCGATCCAAATAACATACCCATGGCGGCGTGCCACCCGATCCCATCATAAGACTTACATAAGGAAATATACACGAAGCTGAATTGCTCAGTATTACAAATCACTGAATATCGGTCAGAAGCACGCTAAGTGCATAATACCATTCTGGGGAGACTGATAGAGCCATATGCTACAAAACACCAGCACGAATGAGGTGCGATATATAATCTGGATCTCAGGAGCCATCCTGCTCACATAACCTCATCACTACGTGGAACCTCAACGCATAAGAAATTATCAAGCCGTTTCACAATCCTCACGGCAAAATCACAATATCACATGAATTTGACGAAGACGGGATAACACCTGATATCCCAATACCCCTCCTTGTGGAGCGCCATACTAAAATAAACACATCTGACTCGCATGAAGCCCATAATTTGTTTAAATCCATTCATTCACTTCAAGTCGATTCTACTCGCACTGAACTAGGCGGATAGCCTTACCTGGGTTCATAATACACCAATTACCCTCATAATACATAAGAACCACCATCATAGCCGGGGCAAAACACCCCAAAATCCGCAACTAACTGGATTGAACGCCTTCAAGGCATATATTCTCAAATAAGCAATATTATACCTCCTTATACTTAGTCTAAATCTGCAATCAATCAGGTGACTACAAGTCACACTCACATAACCTTCCCGTGGTCACGCTGCCACGTCTTTTCCGCACAAGGCACCAAGTATACACATCCATACCACCGATCATCCTAAGGCTGTAAAACAATTCAAGGGCCCGTAACCAGGATACAAAGCCTCGTTCACCGAACACCAAACTCAGATGACACTGAAGATAATTTCAGTTCATTCTAGACATTCAAATCCCTTGTTCTTGCTCCTCTGAGCTCGTGACACCTTTGTCAACACAGAACTGCAAATCTCAAATTCTTATTTCCAGTTACATATTGTTCACTACACCTAACGTGCCGATAAGGAATGGAATAGGAATTACATCATAACTCCTGAACCACTAATAAGGTAAACACTTCACCACACATAGAAACCTTTTACTCACCTCAAATCATGAGAATCACAACAACACACAAGTGAGTTCTCACCATCATAATATATGCAAATCCTCAAGTAGTGGACTGAACCACCATACCCCTTCGGGATCCGCCTACACCTGACAGGCCGTAGTACTTGAATGCTTCCAACCGAAATCTATTACGACGGCCGACGGCCCCACACACATCTGCACAAACCATACAGATACTCAAACACAGAGAAAGAGCTGATCCCTGTCGTACATGTACCATTTCAACCAAGGCTAACCAATCTATCTTCTTTTAACCATCGCAATTCCCTCAGAGATAGTAGTAACTTCCTTCAACTCATCGCAGCTCAACCCTCACTCATCCCGGGTGACTTTGAATTTACGAGACCATGCTGCCTAAATTCCGCAACCCGTCTCACAACCCCCTGATAATCTTTCTACAACCTGTACTCTATTTCCCTCACTCCTCCGATACTATCCAGCGTGCTGAAATAGCATAGAGTACTTCAACCATCTTCCTTCCTCTTAGAGATTATACTGCAGAAGCTCGATTCTTAATTATACTGTTGCCTGAAACCCTTAAACACCGCATTCTCTAACTTTGAATTCATTAGGACCACTACTGAGAGTCACCCACTCTGACTGGCCCCGAATACAATCAAATCTGAAGGCTCTCCTAGCACATGAACACCCTTTTCAATGAAGCACGCGACTGAGTCACTACCTTTACAACTTGCCTATGTCTTAAGCACAAATTCTTAGTCTCCCAGAGCCTATCCCTGGTCCAATAGGACCAATTTGCACCTTTTTCTCATATGCCATGCTCACTTACCGATATACTCTTTTCCCTTAGCTGTAACATCTTGCCGATACGCCGACAAATCCGCAATCCCATGAGAGAAAAATCCTACGACCCAACTGCAGGTGGTGGGACTCCCCCACTTAGCCCGAAGCTACTTGTTGCACCGCTCTAGTCCCTGCTGAGATCCTTTTCTCCTTTGATGACATGACATTGCCCCACCAATCCACCCAATTCTTCCGAATTCTCCCGTTAGCCTCCCTTAAATATTTGAATTTTATAACACCATTCACACATTCTACCTCCTACCGACTAGCCACTAGGACTCCGCACGGAACTTACCATCCCTAGAACCGTTAACCTACTCATAGAAGACAACCCACCCGAGGAAACTAGCCAACTGACACCTACCATTATGCTATGATTCTCACTTTCTACAATACCAAAACCCCCATCATGAGCATGTGCGCATTTACCAACCTTACCAATCCGTCCGCTCCTCCTCGACATCTACTAATTGCACTACTACATCTTCTTATTCATCACTAAGCTGCCGCTCTCCCACTTTGCCCAACTCATTCCCTTAAGTGCCACCTGACTTCCTTTCCTTACACTTGATCTTTTAGAATTGGCACCACCGCTTAGCACTTCTCATGTATCCTCCTTCATCGTATGATGCCCTCCTGCTGCCTCAATTTAATACTGCCCTCCGTAGCTCTTAAACCAACATATCATCACAACTTTAAATCTTTACAAAGATCATCTTCCTCGAATCGCCTTCATTAAAAGTAATTGTTCAATTCTGAACTACTACACACCACGATCTCTGACAACCGCTTCCTCAACACCACTTCACAGCACTCTAACCCCATGCGACCTAAGAGCTATAACACCGGCGAATTTAACACATTCTATTCGATCAAACAGCGATACCACACCACGGGTGAATATTCCACCTTTCCCAATGACACCCAGCCTCGATACTTTATCAACCCAAACCGGACCATTCATAATCCAAATGCCTTTCCTCTACCGGAACTAAGAATACCGAAATCTCAAAACCACACTCTAAGAAGACCTCCTTTCAANATACCGCCATATCAACATCGCGCGATATCCAATTGAAACATCATCACTATCCGAGCATAGCCTCAAGGCTCTCAGAAACACAGCTACTAAGCTGAAATAACATCATATTCTTCTACAGGGCGATAACAACAGTCCATTCGACTATGCATGAAGAACATCGCGCACCGTATCTGTAGCCCCATTACAATTCCTCAAACTATCGATTATAGGAAGCGCTTCGCGACGTATACGATTGAGTAGGAAGAAGCATAGGCATAAGCCTTAAAGGAATCAAATCGCACGATAAGGAATCAAGAAGGGAAGTGCTCCTAACAGCCCTATAGCCTCTCGAAGATAAGTACAGATGTCTCTGTACCGATCCGCAAGACTCTACTAGACTTGCTCATGACTCGTGAAACCTATAGGAACCTAGAGCTCTAATACCACGTTGTCACGACCCAAACCTATGGGTTGTGATGGCGCCGGACACCACTGTCAAGCAGGCCAACCCCTTAATCCGTTGGAATACCTTCATGTTTAACAATTTCGAAATCGTTGCCTTTATTGCATTTCATAATCAAATAAATAATTTTTTTTGTAAATTAAACGCGACAAGAAATCTATTTAATTCAATAAAACAAGACTCACACATCCCTAGAACCCGGTGACACAAGTACATGAGCAGTTTCTAAGAATTTATACAATTATATAACTCTTGTCCGAGAATTTAAATTGGACAAAGGTAATAAAGATAAAAGCGTAGGGACATAAGAGGGAGACTCTGCCAGCTGCGAAATGCCATAGAACAATGCAACCTGAGTAAGTCTTCGAATCAATCACTGCACTATGAGGGTACCTGTGCAACAAAATGCACAGAAAGTGTAGCATGAGTACATATACATATATATGTACCCAGTGAGTATTCCTTCTAAACTCGAAGAAGTAGTGACGAGAGGTCGACTAGATACTCACTAAGGTCCAGCAACATAATATAGAACAAGATAAGGCTAAAGCAATAGGCATGCGAAACAGTAAACAACAAGTATATGAACACATAATGTAAAACAAGTAAGAGCACCAAGTACCAATTCCTTTTAATCAACAATACCTTGCCAATGTTGTCATGTGTGAACCAGACTCAAGTGTACATATACCAACACGGACAATACAACAACATATACTGACACGGACAAAACAACAACATATACTAACATGGACAAGACAACCGGCCGGAGTAATAGGGTAGGTCATAAGGACTGAGGTCATAAGATCCCCACGATCGCGAATCATACCTGCGACTCGTGTGTTGACTCGATAGTAATAAGCTCCCCACGATTGCGACTCATACTTGCGACTCGTGTGCTAACTCAATAATAGTAATAAGCTCCCCACGATCACGAATCATACCTGCGACTCGTGTGATGACTCGATAATAATAATAAGCTCCCCACGATCGCGAATCATACCTGCGACTCGTGTGCTGACTCAATAATAATAATAAGCTCCCCACGATCACAATTCATACCTGCGACTCGTATGCTAACTCAATAATAATAACAAGCTCCCCACGATCGCGATCATGCCTGCGACTCGTGTGCTGACTCAATAATAATAATAAGCTCCCCACGATCGCGAATCATACCTGCGACTCATGTGCTGACTCGATAATAATAACATTTACATATAGGTACCTATGGGCACCGACTTGATCGTGAACTCAACAGGATTGTGTCAATATCATATCACTGATAGCCATTTAGGATTTACATCATCATATTTTTACCTTTCCCGTGTCATTTCAACAATAAACATAATTTATAATACATACAATGGTTCAAATAAGGCACGAAATGGCATGCTCGTGGGTCCTACGGCTACCCGACATAGCAATATAGTCGCCATGTACGGACTCTCGTCACTTGGTACGTACGCGGCCCCCTCAACATGTACACATAGCAATCAGGGGAACCTACGGGGGAATTTCCCCCTTACAAGTTTGGAAAGGAGACTCACCTCGCTACGAAGATTCATCACCGGCTTCCAAGCCTCTAGAACGACTAAACATGGATGCACACGTTCCCAAATTATCCAAATAATGATAATTCAATGAAAATACACTCAATAGATCATAACCAATTCAAATTACAAAGTTCCTCAGCCCGGCTCAATGAAATGACAAAAATGCCATCGGGCCCACGTGCCCGGACCTCGAAATTTCTTGAAGAAAAATTCTACCCGAAGCTTAACTAATTCAATTACACATTTTACTCAATTATTCATGCTCAATTCGTGGCTAAAATCCAAATTTCCAAATTTCTAGGTTTCTTCCAAATTTTCCTCAAATTTTCCCTAATTTTCATGTTCTAATCCATGTAATAATCTTGTATCCAACTTGAAATGAGTAGGAGTAACTTACCTTAACATAGATGATGAAAAAACCCTCTTGAAGCTCTCCAAAAATCGCCCATGGCTTTGAAAAATGAGAGAGAAATGCCAAAATCCCGTTTTTAATCAACACTGCCCAGTTATTTACTCAGTGCTATCGCGGAAAATTCCTTGCGATCGCGGAGTACAGTTTTCCAGCCCAAAATGTGCTCTTTGCGATCGCGGAAAGAGCTTCTCGATCGCGGAGAACAAATGCCCAGCCTGCCCGGACAACCTCCAGTAGAATAGTCATAACGTTTTGCACAAAACTCCAAATGACGAATGGTTTAATGTTCTGAATACTATACTTCAAGATCTATAACTTTCATTTGGTTGTCATCTCCCAATTCCTTATATATTTTTAGATATAATCTGGCAAAGTCATCCCATGCGCAACAAAACTTTCTTCTTCATCTTCTCGCACACCGTGTAGTGTAACAACCATATCTCTTTGTACACAAATCCAAATCATGAATGATTTACATTTCTAGAAACTGGACACATAGGTCTAAAACTTTCAATTTTATATCATCTCAAAATTCCTTATAGATTGTGAGATATGAGCCTCCAAAGTCGAGTCAGTGCAACATAGCATTTCTTCTATGCGATCGCACAAACTTGCCTGCGATCGCACAGGCCTTTTTCCAACTCCCTCCAAATCCTTCTCCGCGATCGCACCTTCCTCCTTGCGATCGCACAAGCCTGCCTGGACCTTCTCCGCGATTGCACCTCAACATCCGCAATCGCATAGGTCAAAACCTTGCCTCTCAGTTTCTTCTTCGCGATCGCATAGCTAAGGCTGCGATCGCACATCATTACCAAAAACACCAGCAAACAGCAACAACAATACCACCTGAAATTCCCCGAAATCACCCCGAAACACACCCGAGGCCCTCAGGACACCGTCCAAACACACGACTCAGTCCCATAACATCCCACAAACTTTCTCGAGGCTTCAAATCCCATCATACAACGCCGAAATCACGAATCGCACTAAAATCCAACTCTATGAACTTTGAAAATTCCAACTTCCACATTTGATGTCGAAACTTATCAAACCACGTCCGATTGACCTCAAATTTTGCAGGAAAGTCATATTCGACATTATGGACCTGCTCCAACTTCCGGAATCGCATTCCGACCCCGATATCAAAATTTCCATTTCTGGTCGAATTCTTCAAAAACCTTCAGTTTTCTATCTTTAGCCAAATGACTTTAAATTGACTTCCGGATATCCGAATTCACTTCCGATCACGCTCCCAACTCCAGAATCACCATACGAAGCTATTCCAGACTCGGAATCCCAAACGGACATCAGTATCATTGAAATGTACTTCAAGTCAAACTTAGGAAATTTCCTTAAAATACTGACTTTCCATAATATACGCTGAACTGCTCCCGGGTTATCCAAAACCCGTTCCGGACATACGCCCAAGTCCGAAATAATCATACGAACCTGATGGAACCTTCGGATCCTGATTTCGAGACGTTTACTCAAAATCCCAGCCTTACTCGATTTCTTCAACTTAAGACTTCTTAAATGAGAATTTTCTTTTAAATTCAACTCCGATATTCCTGAATTTCAATTCCGACCATATGCACAAGTCAATATACCTTAAATGAAGCTGTTCGTGACTCCCAACTACTGAACGACACGCTGGACCTCAAAAAGACCGGTCGGGTCGTTACAATTATTAAGTTATTTCCTGTTCTTTAATGTTTCCAAAGGGATTATCTAACCCTAGGACTCACCGATATACTTCAAATTAATATTGGGAAAGATAATTTGGGGTTGGGAAAGATTAATTAACAAGAACTTGAGGCTTTAACCCTCACTTTATAGATTCAACCTAGGGATAAGATTGAACTACTTGTATCCATATTCGAGTGTGTTTAATATCTTAATTGGTTTAGGTATAATTCAATTAGGAAGTCTTTTTAGTCTTGAGAAGAAGATAATATAGAACTATTACCCGAGTCTACGTAACATAAACTCGCTTATATTTGTAAACTCGTGAAATACATTGGATCATTACTTGAGTGTAATTCCCAATGCATCCATGCTTGTAGCCATTGATCATTTTATTTGATTTCTAGGTTAGTTTAAATTTTCGCGTTTAGTTATAAATATTTTCTCAAAACCATTCTAAGCGTTTGGCTTAGCAAGTAAGTGATAATTTTTTACATGCATAATCGCCTACATATTGTTCTTTATGGGATTCGACCCCGACTCATAGTTGGGTAAATTATAATGCATGCGACCGTGTCCATTTACTTTTTAGTAGTGGATTTGGATGTCATCATTTAACTGGGCAGAACCTATATAAGCGAAGGGTTAAAAAATTTCACCATTTCTAACATTTTTTATCTCGGATTTTGGAGATTTTTTAGAGGGTTTTTGAAGAGTTTCTTTAGGTAAGTTCCTGGTGTCCATTTTATTTTGTTCACCATTGATTTTCCCGCCTAGTTGGTGTGTTTTTGAGGTAAAATTTGGGGGTTTGAGGCTAGGGTTTTGGAGAGTTGATTTTGGGGATTTGAGTGGCGTTTTGATGTGGATTTTGACAAATTTGATATGGTTAGACTCGTGGTCGAATGTGCTTTTGGGTTTTGTGGTTTTGTTGGATTTCGATATTTGGGCCTGGGGGCCGGCTTGAATCCGATTTTGGATTTTGATTTATAATTTCGTAATTTTCTTGTGGAACTGATTCTTTTATCCCTTATTGATTGTATAGTACAACTTGTGGCTAGATTCGGGTCATTCGGAGCCAGAGTTGCGAGGCAATGATGTATTGGAGTAGAGTTTGGCTCGGATTGAGGTAAGTAACAGTTCTAAATCTAGTTCCCAAACTATAAAATTCTGGATTATGTGTTATGTGATTGCATAGGAGATGACACACATGCTAGGTGACGTGTGTGTGGGAGTGCAACGTGGGAATTCTGACTTGGTCCATTTCGTGGAACAATAAGGTTGAATAACTTGTTATCAGCTGTATGCTCTCCATGTGCTACAGAATTTTGACTATAAATCATGTTATAAATCATGTTTAGGCTATGTGTTGGTACTGTAGAGACCCACAGAGTCATAATACCTGTTGAATTTCATGTTAATTGCTACTTGTACTAAGTCGTATTCTTACTTGCATATTATAATTCATTCTCTATTACTCCTTGTTGATACATCATATCATTTTTGCTTTGGGCTGATTTTCCATGATTACTGAGAGCCCGTGAGACTAGAGAGGTTTATAATTGAGTAAGGCCGAGGTCTTGATTGTGAGCTATTGATACCATATGGCGTGATTTGTCGATGCGGATCCAGATATTTATACAGTAGCACATGAGTTTCCCGTTCGGATCATGATATGATACTGTAGCACGTGAGTTGTCCGTGTGGATCCTGATATGATATTATAGCATGTGAGTTGTCCGTACAGCAGGTAAGCAGTCCGTGTGGATTATAGCGCTTAGGTTGTAGGCACCCCTCAAGAGTCTGTACACCCACAGTGAGCACAAATACCTATTGAGTGCGAGTGTTGAGGGATGAGAGCCGAGTGATGAGCTATTGAAGAAGTCTGAGTGACTGTTGCCCTGAGAGGTTGTATTTGCTTTCATCATTGTCGCACATAACTTCCATATATCACTGTTTAAACTTCTGACAGATATTATATTGTAAAGACCCGTAAAATCCTTAACAAAAACGACGCCCGATTAGATCCCTATGTTGTTATATCTGTAGAAATTCTTCGCGACGAGCTTGCCTTTAGGATTGAAAAGTACCCTGCGGACCTAGAGGAAATTGTTTGTGAAGGGATCCAGATCTGCGGTCCACTATGCGATTGCATAACAGGTAATGAGACCGCATAGTTTCCGCATACCTGGGCAATCCCCTTTTTCTTTTTTCCCAGTTGAGACCAATTATACGGCAAGTTTGCGGACCGCATAACCGAAATGCGATCGTATTTCGGACCGCGAACCTATATCGAGGCATCCATTTTCCTATAAACCCGACCCCCAGACTTATATAACACCCATTCCCCATTTTTTTAGCCATTTTCTGATAAGTTAGAGTGAGAAGAGAGTGGGTTCTAGAGATAGAAGGTCCCAATTCCCTCAAATTGATCCTCCATCACCACTCAAGCTTGGAACTAATCAAGTAGGACACCAATTTTAAGAGGTAAGCTTCTACCACACCAACCTTAATTTCCAAATTTTAGTTAAAATGGACCATGGACAGGTTAGTTCATGGGAATGGGGATAGAAACCTTGCATGCATGTAATCAAAGAATCCTAAACTAGTAAGGGGAAATGGGGTAGAGTAATCATTCACTAAAAAGGGGCCATGCAATCTTAATGAACACCTAATGTTTGATACAAAGCTCAAGTGAACTCAAGCCATGATCGTTATTCCTAATTTTGGGTTCGATTGTGCCACTTAGTGAATTAGATTGAGGGTGCTAAAAGGTCCGGTGAATTGTGGTAGAAATTAAGGAAAAGCCCAATCGAGGTATGTATGGCTAACTCTAATCTTCATCGAATAAAACCGTTGGTGCAAAAGTTAGCCATACATCATTAGCCATACATCGAATAAAACCGTTGGCGCTACATCGTCTTAAGGAAGTAGATGGCTCTGTAGCTGGTAGCACCGAACATCGATAGTGGTGCCCTCTCCTCCTCCTCATAGAAGTTCTGGTGATCCCCATTTCCTCCCGAGATATGTTTTTCTATTTCAAGGTATAGCCGGGGCCTTGTCATCGGCAGGATTATGTCCATCTTCCTTATTTCTGGAGGCTCCGTAGACACTCATGTGGGTCATGTATATTTTGGGTAGTTGTTGGGTTTACTTGTAACTGTAATCCCATATCCTAAATATTGTAATTAGTATGTATGTTTTGGGACACCCGAATGTTGGTAACGGTACATAAGAATGAATGGGCTAATATCATGTATGTATGATTTTTATTTGTCTCCTGCTAACTCAGTAAACAATGTTGTGCCATAATCTCGGGAAGTAAATGAGTCGGGTTGGAAAGGCTAATCAGGCTTGCTTGACTGGGTTCACCCGGTTAAGTGTCGGTCGCGTCCCCCAGGGTTGGGGCGTGACAAATTTGGTATCAGAGCCAGGTTTTAAAGTGTCCTAGGATGTCTCGGAGCCGTGCCTAGTAGAGCCCTTCTTATCGGTGTGTTCTTGACCACATCTATAATTAGGGGGCTGCTTGGGCATTTAGGAATACTACCCTTCATTGTTATTTTGTTTCGTGCGATGGAGCGAAAAGTGAGGTTGTCTCTCTCTACTCGTGCATTGTTTTAACTTTCAGTAACAGGCGCCCAGGAAGAAAGCGCGACTCGGCCAACAGGCCAATGCCACCCCAAAAGTGGCCACTAATTCCCAATTGAATGATGCGGGTGAGAATAATTCCTCGACTATGAATAGGCCAAATCCCTCCACACCAGGCCGAACCATCCCAATTCCTACTCCAGCGGAGGGTGCCACAATCCTCACGTTGATATTCCTGATCCTCTTCCAGCCCCAGCCTCCTGTCCCGGTATTTCATGACGGGGATTTTAGGGGAGCTATCCAGATGCTGACTCAGTTGGTGGCTTCTCAATCCCAGAGGTCAAATGTTACCCCCATATCCTCTAGCAGAAAAGGAGATTCTTCCGGTTCCAGGGTTAACAGGTTCCTTCAGTTAGCCCCTCCAGAGTTCACAGGTACCTACCCCGAGGTCGACCCTCAGGATTTTGTTGATGAGATGCACAAGACCATCCGAGTTAAGCGTGCTACTAAAACAGAGGGAGTAGAGTTGGCCTCCTATCATCTAAAAAGGGCGGCGTATTATTAGTGTTATATATGGGAAGATTCCTGTGAGGAGGGGAGCCCCCCGACGAGGTGGAGTGAGTTTGCAGATGCCTTCATAGACCATTTCTTGCCCGCCGAGATTAGGGCAGTTCGTGCCTCAGAGTTTGAGGTCCTCAAACAAGGTAGTAGGAGTGTGTGGGTGTATGATATGGAGTTTGTGCGTCTGTCCAAGTATGTTGTTCATATGATGCCAACTATGGAGGCTAGAGTTCGTCGGTTTATGTAGGGCCTTGGTCTATTTGTTATCAATGAAGCTGCCACAACTGCTCTACATTCTGACATGAATTATGGGAAGATTGCGAGATTCGCCCAGGCTACAGAGGCTTGAAAGTTGAATTTAGGGATGGATATAGAAGGTGGTAGTAGGGCCCGGTCAGCGGACAACTTTGGGGGTTCATTCGGAGGTGGGAGACCAGTTCCTCGAGATCGGTCATCAGGGCCACCCCGGTCTAATGTTCCGGCGTCAGCTAGTGGCTCTCCATTAGGGCATCATCATCATCAGCAGGGAGGACTCTTTGGGGCCAGTTCAGGTAGTAGGAGGTTCCATCAGCCAGGTCGACCAGGAGGGAGATTCCAGCAGCAGCGAAGGGCCCCATGCCCTAAGTGTGGGAGGTTTCATTCTGAGCCCTGTTACTTGGACATGTCGTTATGTTATGGATGCGGGATGACGGGCCATATTCAGCAGGACTGTCACACATGCAGTCAGGGCACATGTAGTGTCACGCCCCGAGCTTGGGGGCCGCGACGGGCACCTGGTACCTTACTCAACCGATTACCAACGTAACATATCTTTCTTATTACATCATCATATACATGTGACACACAAGCCTAATATGCCAACATAAACATTTACTAACTCTAAACATAGGCCGACAAGGCCATACAAGTATTCTTATACATGACATCTGTCTACAAGCCTCTAAGAGTACATAAGTATGATAAAGGTCGGGACTGAACCCCGTCATACCATTCAATACATGTCCTAAATATACTCACCAAACAAGCAACTCCGAAGCAAATGGAGCGCACCAACATCTTTCGTTGAGCGGATAGACTACTTGGAGGGCTCTCGACCTATCTATCTGGACCTGCGGGCATGAAACACAGCATCCCCAAGCAAAAGGGACGTCAGTACGAATAATGTACCGAGTATGTAAGGCAGTATACCGAAAGCTGAAACTGAACTGATAATATAATAATTGCAGGTAACTGGAAGTCAAAGATAATCTGAAGATATGCTTACCTGCTAATACATATTCAACTCTCTCAATATAGTAAGTAAAATAGTTGTTCGGCCCTATAAGGCTCGGTATATATATATATATATATATGTATATATATATATATATATATATATATAACTTTATAACTGCTCTGCCGTAGTAGGCTCGCTCTTAGGCGCTCGGCCATACTAGGCTCTGTATCTCGGCCACTGGGCTTGCTCATAGGCGCTCGGCCACAGTAAGCTCGGTATATAACTTACCATCTGATTAGAGGTTGCCCAATAGGGGCCTGCCCATCGATTATAGCTGGATGGTAATAAAAATACTGTGATATTATATATATAGACTCTCTGCTCTCTTGACTGGAAGAAGGAAATACTCCAATGAATATGAAGTCCTGATAAAGAGAATGTTGTAACTTGCGAGACTAGCAAAATGTACGTAATTTCGGGATACGAAATTTTCTTTATGCCTCGTTATCAAACTCGTGTAATTACGAGATCATGCCAAATGATAGCTACTAGACTGAACCTTCTAATACCACGAAAATTACACTTTTCATCAGTGTTTTCTTTTCTTAAATAAAAATATCTAAGTTGTTTATCTCTAGTATATATTCTCGTCTTTCTTCTAATAATCCAATTAATCCTCCTAGATATCAGTTAGTAGCTTTGATGCATTCAATTTGAATTTGTATATTCACCATCACCACTTTAGTTACTCCAACACTAGTGTACATTATATAAGTATTGGAGTAATGTTTAGAAAAGTAATTTGCTTTCAATATCATCTCCTTAGTTCCCTAAACAAGTTAGTAAAATGGATGAGTATTCATCATACTACTCAACGTGGATGAAGAGCAAAATAATTCCTCTGGGAGCTACGTATTTTCTATAAATAGAATCATCTATGGGAATTGTACATTTGCTCGTTTTGTTTGTGCCGTATAGATCATGCCAAAAGAAAGAAGGGATAACCTTAACATACCTGAGTAGATGCTCTTGACAATCCTCTAACACTCATTAATCGCGACAAAATACGAAACAAATGGTGTGAAAGCTCGAAGCAATGACGTTTCTTGTGCAAACACCATCTTGGCTGAATTTTTCCTTAAGTAATTATGATATTAAAATATATCCTTAACTATGAAAAGAGTTAGGAGAGGCTTGGTGAAGTTTGAAGAGATTATGCTTAACAGAAACGTTAGAATTGAGTAACTGAAGTTATGGAAGCTTTTGTTAAATGTCTTGGAATTAAAGTGTTGTTGGAAAATGAAAATGTTAGGCATGAAATGTCTTGTAACTAACATACTAGATTGCCACATAATCTAAAATGACTCTTAGACATTTGATTAGAATGAGGCTTCTGCCACGTTACTTTTCCCATCATTATCCAATGTTTTTAATTAATTTAATTCGGTAATATCCCGTTACTCGGTAATTAAGAATTGTCTCAAATTACTTAAAATTTTACTTATTTTTAATACACATTATATATCCCAAAATCATGGTCATATGATACCTTGTATGGTACTAGTCTATAAATATCGGGTAATAACCCTCGGCCCGTATTTAACCCTGAAATGCCAAACTTTGACGAAAATTCATTTTCTTTGACTTTCTTCCCTTTTCACCTTCATGAATTTGCTCATTACTTGTGAGATAGCATAATCCTTATAACATCCAAATAATCCTTTATTTGGACTGATGTCAATTACCTTACGACAAATTCATCGTGCAATACTACAGGGTGCAACATCGTCGTAACTTAATACTGCGAATTCTAATATCATCGTACTATTGCGAGGTGTAACATGTAGGGGCACCGCTCATCCATTTAGTTCTTCAGCTGCTACATCTTCAGCACACCCTTCAGCTCGCGTCTCTTTAGCACCATCAGGGCGCGCTGCAGCTAGGGGTAGAGCACGAGGTCAATGAGGACCTAGCCGGTTCTATGCCCTGAGTGGTCGTTAGAGTGCAGAGGCTTCTCCAGATATCGTCACAGGTATTTGACTGTTCAGTCCCATGAAGTGTATGCTCTTATTGATCCGGGATCTTCTTTATCATATGTCACTCCTTATATTGCTTCAAGCTTTGGGATAGAACCAAAACAACTTCATGAGCTCTTTTCAGTATCTACTCCGGTTGGTGAATATATTATGGCCGCGCGGGTTTGTAGGAACTGTGTTGTCACGGTGCATGGTCGGAATACCACTGTCGATCTTGTAGAGCTAGGAATGATTGATTTTGATGTAATAATGGGAATGGATTGGCTTTATTCATGCTTTGCCAAACTCGACTGCCGAACCAGAATTATTAGGCTTGGTTTTCCTAATGAGCCAGCTATTGAGTGGGAGGGGAATAATATGATGCCGAGAGGTAGGTTTATTTCTTACCTTAAGGCCTCGAAGATGATCAGAAAGGGGTGTATCTACCATCTGGTCCGAGTTGCGGACACCACCTCTGAGGTGCCTGCTCTCGAGTCCGTGCCTATTGTGAATGATTTCCTCGATGTCTTTCCGGATGAGCTCCCTAGGATCCCTCCAGACAGGGAGATTTATTTCGGGATTAATGGATTGCCGGGCACGCAACCGATATCTATTCCACCCTATAGATGGCACCAGCGAAATTGAGTGAGTTAAATGAGCAACTGAAGGATCTTTTAGAAAAGAGTTTCATTCGACCAAGTTTGTTGCCTTGGTGCGCACCGGTTCTTTTGTTAGAAAGAAGGATGGGTCGCTGCGAATGTGTGTTGACTACTAGTAGCTCAACAAAGTTACAATAAAAAATAAGTACCCATTGCCTCGGATAGATGATTTGTTCAATCAATTACAAGGTGCTAGGTTCTTCTCAAAAATTAATTTGCGGTCCGGGTACCACCAACTAAAGATAAGGGAGCAGGATATTCCCAAAACAACTTTCAGAACGAGATATGGGCACTTTGAATTTTTGGTAATGTCTTTTGGGCTAACCAACACCCCAACAGTTTCATGGACCTTATGAATCGGGTTTTCAAGCCATTTCTTGACTCCTTTGTAATAGTCTTCATTGATGGTATCCTTGTATATTCATGAAGTCAAGAAGATCATGCTAATCACCTCAGGGCAGTTCTGCAGACTCTTCATCAGCACCGGTTATATGCAATGTTCTCGAAATGCAAATTTTGGCTTGAATCAGTTACCTTTTTCGGCCATGTTGTCTCCAGGGAAGGTATTCGAGTCGATCCCCATAAGATCGCAGCTGTAAAGGATTGGCCTAGACCAACAACCCCGTAAGAGATTCACAGTTTCTTGGGTTTAGATGGATATTATAGGAGGTGTGTTGAAGGATTCACTACTCTCGCCTCCCCATTAACAAACCTGATGCAAAAAGCGGTCAAGTTCTAGTGGTCTGATGCTTGTGAAAAGTGTTTCCAGGAGTTGAAATCGAGATTAACTTCGGCGCCGGTGTTGACCTTTCTAGAAGGTGCAGAGGGTTTGTGGTGTATTGTGATGCTTCAAGGGTTGGTCTTGGGTGTGTGTTAATGCAATATGGTAAGGTTATAGAATATGCTTCAAGGCAGCATAAGAATCACGAAAATAATTATTTGACGCATGACTTGGAGCTTGCAGCAGTTGTTTTTGCATTAAAAATCTAGGGGCACTATCTATATGGGGTCCATGTGGACGTGTTTACAGACCACAAGAGTCTCCAATATCTATCCAAGAAAAAGGAATTAAACTTGAGGCAAATGAGGTGTTTGGAGTTGCTTAAAGATTATGATATTGATATCTTATATCATCCAGGGAAAGCTAATGTGGTGGCGGACGCTCCTAGTCGGAAATCTATGGGTAGCTTTGCTTACTTGGAAGCAGGTCAGAGGCTATTGGCACGAGAAGTTCACCAGTTGGCCAGTTTAGGATTTTGTCTCGCGGCCTCTGGCGAAGGGGATGTTATAGTACGTAATAGAGCAGAATCATCGCTTGTGGCAGAAGTGAAGGAAAAGCAATACAATGATCCAGTGTTGGCGCGGCTAAAAGAGGCAATTCTTAATCATAGGACCATATCTTTTTCGCTTAGCAAGGATGACGGTGTCTTGTGGTGCCAAGGACAATTATGTGTCCCAGATGTGGATGAACTTCAGCATATGATAATGGAAGAAGCTCATAAAACTAGATATTCAGTACACCCCGGTTCTACAAAAATGTATCATGACATCAAGGAAGTGTATTGTTGGAATAGCATGAAGAGGGGTGTGGCAGACTTTGTGGCTAAGTGCCCGAGCTGTCAGCAAGTAATAGCCGAACATCAAGGCCCGGTGGGTTAGCGCAGCTTATAGAAATACCGATGTGGAAGTGGGAGATGATCAATATGGATTTTGTGGTAGGGTTACCCCGTACTCCACGCAAGTTTGACTCAATTTGGGTAGTAGTGGATCGGCTCACGAAGTCAACACATTTCTTGCCAGTTAAGTACACTGACACTGCAGAACAATATGCTTAGTTGTATATCAAGGAAATAGTCAGGCTCCATGGCACTCCACTTTCCATTATCTCGAATAGAGGGACCCAATTCACAGCAAATTTTTGGAAGAAATTTCAGCAAGGTTTGGGGACGCAGGTAAATCTCAGCACAGCTTTCCACCCGCAGACTGACGGACAAGCAGAGCGGACCATCCAAACGCTCGAGGACATGCTGCGTGCTTGTGTGGTTGATTTTAAAGGTAGCTGGGATGATCATTTTCCACTTATAGAATTTGCTTACAACAACAGTTTCCATGCCAGTATTCAGATGGCACCATTTGAGACTTTGTACGGTAAGAGGTGTAGGTCACCGATTGGGTGGTTCGAGGTTGGAGAGGCCGAACTATTGGGACCAGATCTCATGCATCAAGCTATGGAGAAGAGGAATGGTTAGAAACTGCTCAGAGCTGTCAAAAATCTTATTCGGACGTTCGTCGCAGGGATTTGGAGTTCCAAGAAGATGATTGGGTGTTCTTGAAGGTATCTCCCATGAAGGGGGTCATGCGGTTTGGGAAAAAGGGGGAATTTAGTCCGAGGTATGTGGGGCCATATAGAATCACTCAAAGGATAGGAAAGGTGGCGTATAGGCTGGAGCTGCCTCCTGAAATGTCATTGGTGCACCCAGTGTTTCATGTGTACATGTTGAAGAAAGTGGTTGGAGACCCGTCTTCCATCGTGCCGGTTGAGAGTGTTGAGGTTAACGAAGAATTGTCATATGAAGAGATTCCGGTTGCTATTCTTGATATGCAAACCCGTAAGTTGAGAAATAAGGAAACTGCATCGGTTAAAGTATTATGGCGAAATCAACAAGTCGAGGAAGCTACTTTGGAAGCTGAAAATGAAATGAAAAAGAAGTACCCTCATTTGGTTGAATAAGTCAGGTAATAATTTAGGAAGTTGTCATCTCTAAATAATTGCATTGCTTGTCCAAATTGGGGAAAGCCACCCCACTTACCTAGTCATCCATCCTCTTATAACCCCTTAATATGTGCTGTATTTATGTTCTATTGTGTTGATTGATTATGTGAAGTTCGTTGAAAGGTATTTCGGGGGATCTTTGACAGGTGGATAGGCTTAATTACAAGGGAAACTCTGGCAAAAGTTTTAGAAAAATTAGGAGTTCGTTAAATTTGGGAGGTGGCATATAGTGTATTCAAACCCAAGTGATTCCCCCGATCCTTATTCGAGGACGAATGATCTTAAGTGGGGGATTATGTAAAGACCCGTAAAATCCTTAACCAAATGACGCCCGATTAGATCCCTATGTCGTGGTTCGAACCTTTAGGATTGAAAATTACCCTGCGGACTTAGAGGAAAATTTTTGTGAAGGAATACAGATTTGCGGCCCACTATGCGATTGCATAACAGGTATACAGAGCGCATAGTTGCCGCATACCTGGACAATCCCCTTTTTCTTTTTGCCCAGTTGAGACCAGCAATGCGGCTGGTTTGCGGACTGCATAACCGAAATAAAATGCGATCGCATTTCGGACCGCAAACCTGCGTCGGGGCATCCATTTTCCTAAATTTTAAACCCGATCCCCAGACTTATATAACACCCACTCCCCATCTTTTTAGCCATTTCTAATAAGTTAGAGTGAGAAGAGAGTGGGTTCTAGAGAGAGAAGGTCCCAATTCCCTCAAATTTATCCCCCATCACCACTCAAGCTTGGAACTAACCAAGTAGGACACCAATTTCTTCCCTCTAAGAGGTAAGCTTCTACCACACCAACCTTAAGTTCCATATTTTAGTTAAAATGGACCATGGATAGGTTAGTTCATGGGAATGGGGATAGAAACCTTGCATGCATGTAATCAAAGAATCCTAAACTAGTAAGGAGAAATGGGGTTGAGTAATCATTCACTAAAAAGGGCCATGCAATCTTATTGAACACCTAATGTTTGATACAATTCTCAAGTGAACTCAAGCCATGATCGTTATTCCTAATTTTGGGTTCGATTGTTCCACTTTGTGAGTTAGATTGAGGGTGCTAAAAGGTCCGGTGAATTGTGGTAGAAATTAAGGAAAAGACCAATCGAGGTATGTATGGCTAACTCTTATCTTCATAGAATAAAACAGTTAGTTCTAAAGTATACGATATGAATTCCCTTGTTGGATTCTCCAAAGGGTAAATGGGTTCTATGTGTTAAGTGGAGAAATTCTAGCTTTCATGATATTCTATGTTACTACCATGCCGTTATGCTATTTGAAAGTATGCATTGTGATCATCATGTTCTTTCTTTTGCTATGTGTACGACTCTTCATATGTGATGGGTTTAATTAATGTGAAAGATGAGTTTATGATGTGGTTGAATAGAGGAATGTAACCCAAAAAAGTACATATGCTCAAGTGCCATGAATCGTAAACTAAATGATGAGAAGAGAAGTGAACTAATAGATTAAAATGATATAGTTATGTCCTAGAGCGAGATGGCATAGCCGATCGGGTAGAGATCGGACTCCATGATGTACACATAGTGGTAATCGCATTGAGAATATGATATTGATGATGTCTCACTATTCCAAGTGGGATGGCTTAGCCAGTCGGGCAGAGACCGGACTCCATGTGATAACGACACGGTGGTAATAATTAAAGTATGATGACAATAATGTCCCACTGGTTCAAGTGATATGGCTTAGCCGATCGGGCAGAGATCGGACTCCATGTGATAATGACACGGTGGAAATTATAAAGCTATGATGCTATGATGTCTCACTTAGGATGGCTTAGCCGATCGGGAAGAGACTGGACTCCGTGTGATAACGACACGTTGGTATATTAAAAGTAAAGGCACTTGGATTTAAAAGATTTTAACCAAAATGTGGCAAAACAGGATAAGAAAACATGGTGACTCTTATTTGTGTTTCCCCCTATTTCTATGAATTGTTATACGAGGTCTCTAATTGTGTTACTACATGTTTGATGTTTATTCTATCTAGAGTATGGTTTTTTCATACATACTAGTACTATTCAATGGTACTAACTGCCCTTTTGCTGGGGGCGCTACATCGTCTTATGGATGTGGGTGGCTCTGTAGATGGTAGTATCGAGCATCGATAGTGGTGCCCTCTCCTCCTCCTCACAGCAATTCTGGTGAGCCTCATTTCCACCCGGGGTCGGGTGTAAATCTATGTTGCTCTCTTTTGTATATGTTGTTCTATTTCAAGGTATAGTCGGGGCCTTGTCCAGCAGGATTATGTCCATCTTCCTTATTTCTAGAGGCTCTGTAGACACTCATGTGGGTCATGTATTTTTTGGTAGTTGTTGGGTTAACTTGTAACTGTAATCCCATATCCTAAATATTGTAATTAGTATGTATGTATTGGAAGACCCGAATGTTGGTATCAGTACATAAGAAAGAATGGGCTAATATCGTGTATGTATGCTTTTGATTTGTCTCATGCTAACTCAGTAAACAATGTTGTGTCATAATCTTAGGAAGTAAATGAGTCGGGTAGGAATGGCTAATCAGGCTTGCTTGACTGGGTTCACCAGGTTGAGCGTCGGTCGTGTCCCCCAGGGTTGGGATGTGACATATATACGGTTTTTACTTGAATTTGGCTTTTATAAACTAATTTGACTTAAATTGCCGGATTTCAAAGCATGTCTAGTTTCCTTGTTGAAACTATTGGAAATGAACTATAATCTTGTAGCTCTTCACTATCTTTAGGTTTTTCTTTAGTATTATTACTTAATGAGTTGGTTGTACTCACGCTCACCCTGCACTTCGTGTGCAGATCTAGGTGTTCCCGGACATAGCGGGTGTTGATACCTTGAGAAGCTGATCTTGGAGACTTTGAGGTAGCTGCCCGGAGTTTGTAGCCCTTGGACAGTGCATTTCAATCTTTTGACACTTAGATGCTCAAGTACTCTGTGACACCCCGGTTTTCGGGAGAGGTTTGTATTGCGTTGCAGATTTATTTAGGTTTTTAAAAGGTTTTCTTAATTATTAACAACTTCCATATAATTTTCAAAGCTTTAAGTGTGTTGAGATGGCTGAGTAATGGCTTGCCTAGTTCCACGATAGGCTCCATCATGACGATTGGTTTTAGGGTCGTGACAGTGGATAGGTTGACCAAGTCAGATAATTTCATTCTAGTGGCGACTATCTATTCTTCAAAGCAGCTGGCTCAGATCTATATTCGTGAGATTGCTTGATTTGCCGGTATCCATTATTTCTGACCGGGGCTCGCAGTTTACATCACACTTCTAAAGAGCCGTACAACGTGAGTTAGGCACACATGTTGAGTTCAATACAACGTTTCACCCAAAAACAGATGGGTAGTCGGAATGTACCATTTAGATATTAGAGGATATACTTTCTGCCTATGTTAGTGATTTCGGGGGTTCTTGGGATCATTTCTTGCCGCTTGGAAAGTTTGAATACAACAACAACTAGCAATCGAGTACTCAGATGGATCCTTTTGAGGCCATGTATGGGAGACATTGTCGTTCTCAAGTTGGTTGGTTTGAGCTGGGTGAGGTTAGGTTTTTGGGGAATGATTTGGTTTGAGATGCCTTGAAGAAAGTCAAGTTAAACTATGATCGGCTAAATATAACACATTCTAGGTAGTTTATGCCGATCAGAGAGTTCATGATATTGCATTTATGGTAAGAGAGATGGTTTTTCTCCGCGTTTCACCCATGAAGGGTGTGATGAGGTTCGAGAAGAATGACAAGTTGAGACCTAGCTTATCTGTAGTTCACCCAGGAAATGGGGGAGGTGGCTTACAAGCTTGCATTGCCACCTAGCTTGTTTTAGACTTTGGATCAGTCCATTTGGACAAGGGTTTGACTTATGTTGAGGAATTGGTGGCCATCTTGGACAGACAGGTCCGGAGGTTGAGGAGAAAGAACATTGCTTCAATAAGGTTCAATGGAGGGGTCAACTAGTTGAGGAGGTGACTTGGGAGATTGGGCACGATATGCGTAGCCATTATCCTCATCATTTCAAGCATGTCTCTATACTCGTTTGAGGATGAACACTTGTTTTAAGCGGGGGTGGGGGATGTAATAACCCGGCCGGTTGTATCACCACTGTTTCCCTATTTATTGCCTCCTCTATGTTAAGTAGTTATTTGACTTGCTGAAGTGGTGGGGTTAGGGATGAGTTTCAGAGTGAAATGGGATACTTAGTCCCAAGGTTTGAAGCTTAAGATGTAAGAGTTGACCGGAGTTTGACTTCTATGTATACGACTCCAGAATGAAGTTTTGATGGTTTCAGTAGCCCCGTATGGTGATTTTGGACTTAGTAATATGTCCGAGTATTGGTTTGGAGGACTGTGGGTCGTTTAGGCTTGAGTTGGCGAAAGTTGGAAAGTTGAAGGTTTGGAAGGTTGAGAAGTTTGACTGATAGTTGACTTTGCCGATATCGGCGTCGGATTTCAGTTTCAGAAGTTGGAATAGGTCCGTTGGGTCATTTATGATTTGTGCGCAAAATTTGAACTCATTCGAAGTTTGTTTTATATGATTCGGCGTTAGTTTTGGAAGTTGTATGTTCAGGGATTCAATAGGGTTGAAATTGGGTGTGATTCGTACATTTGATATGATTTTAAAACTCGAGTAGGTTTATTATGTGTTTTAGGACTTGATGGTATGTTTGGATAAGGTCTCGGGGGCCCGAGCGTGGTTCGGATTGATTTTGGTATTTGCAAACATTTGAGTTTGTGGTGTCATCGCATCTACAATGGGCTTGGCCGCAGATGCGGCACCGCATATACGAAAAAGAGATATAAGAATCGAAGAGTAGGTGGTCTTGGAAGAGACAGTAGATGTGAGGAGGTTTCCGCACATACGAGCCTTCAGGTGCGAGGGATTGGCCACAGAAGCGGATATGATCAGGATGGTCTGGGATCGCAGGAGCAGAGGTCATTCGTAGGTGCGAGCGTGCATAAGTGCCTTATGGTCCGTAGAAGCGGGAGCGCCGGTGCGCGTCTCTATCTGCAAGAGAAAAAATCCTTGAGTTTTGCTGAGGCCGCACTTACATTGGATTTTTTTCGCAGGTGCGATGTCGCAGAAGCGACCAGGTGTCCGCAAAAGCGGAATCCCTGGGTAGAAAAGGGTTAGAGTCGAGGGTTTATTTCATTTTCCACACTTTGAGTTGGAGATATCGGTTTTGGCAGATTTTGGAGGGTATTTTTAAGGATTGGGATGACTTGACTCGGATTTTCTTATTATTCATGAATCCGTCATTAATCTTATCATTTAATTAGTGTTTTGAGTTGGAAAAATTGGGAATTCTTGTGAAAACTTCCTAAACTATTAATTGAAGATTTGAAGTTCGATTTGAGGTAGGAATTGGATAATTTTATTATTGTTGGACTCGTTGATGAATGGGTGTTCGATTTTTATAAGTTTCAGCTTCCGAGGTGCAAGCTCGGGTTTGACTTTTTGATTTTCTTTAAATATTGCAATTTTTTTATCCAGAATATTTTTCTATGGTTTTTATTGTGGTATTAAGTTATTTTAGCTAGATTCGAGTCATTGGTAGTTTGATATTCGCGATAAGGGCTTATTAGGGGATTGGTTTGGCTTGTTTGAGGTAAGTATCTTGCCTAACTTTGTGTGTGGTAACTACCCCTTAGGATTTGAGTTGATTGTGCTATTTGTTTTATGTAAAAGTCGTGTACACAAGGTGACGAGTGGGTACATGAGCTATATGTGGTATTCGAAGGGTTTATGCTATTTAGACTCTTTTAATGCCTTTAATTGAATTTTCATAACCTGTTATATCTTTCATTGTTAATCTACCCTTACATGTGTTGACCTATGCTTATATGCTCTATTTGACATTGTTAATCCTTGCTCTATCTCTTGTTATTTTACTCTTGGGTGCTTTAATTGAAGTTATTGACTTCTTTATTGTCTTGTTAGTTCTTTAATTGTTGAATTACTTTATGTGAAGTTGTTGTTTCATGGAATATCTTCTTATTGAGTTATTGGTGTTGAAGTTGTAAAAGTCGTTATCACATTGGGGCGCAGTTGTTAAAATGTTGAGATATCCTTCTTGTTGAGTTATCCATTTTTACTCCTTTTTGTTTTGATTTTTGTACTCATTGCGGTTGACCAATGGGTTATTTGTTGTGAAACCATTGGTATTGTTGATTATTTTGATAAGTCATGGCATATGAGCATGTGAGGTGCGGGTTGTTATTGTGTTGTGATATTGATGCGCATGCAACAGTATAAGAATAGGGGTTAATGTGCATGCAGCGATATAAGGTTGGATCCATGTTGCTAGTAAGAAAAATGCTTCAAGCCACATGGCATCATAAGGTGGGCTAAAGTGCGTGTAGCTATTTCGGGAAAAATATTTTTAAAACTATCTGAATGTAAGGTTCACGTGGCGGTATAAAGAAAGATTGTGATTATGGAATGAGTTTATGAGGCGGTACCTCAGTTGTGATTCTTGTTGTTATCTCTCATTTACCCCACTTCTATTTTTTCACATTTTTTCCTTGATGTTCTTATTATTTGTTCCTTCCTTGTTTCCTTTATTTCTTTTAATTCAATCGTAGCTTACCTTGTGCTGTGTTTTTATTGCCACTATTTCCTCATTTTCGTTATTAGACTACACTATATATTTTTAGTTTTTCTTATCCTAGTAGGTGTATTGACCTGGCCTCATCACTACTCGACTGAGGTTAGACTTGATACTTATTGGGTATTGTATGGTGTTCTCATACTTCTCTTCTGCACATTTCTTTGCAGATCCAGGTACTTCGACTTAGGCTAGGCATAAGAGTAAATCATTCATTTAAGAGACTTTAAAATATATTTGCCTTTCGAAGACCTTGGAGTCACCCTTTGTCCTTATTTTGCTACTACTTACTCTTTATCTAGACAGTTTTGTACTATGGATTTTACAATTTATTCGTGTAGAGCTTTTATCTCAATTCCACCAGATTTTGGGAGTTATGGTCACCTGTACTATTGAGTTCTATTTTGATAGTTTAGATGGTTTAAATTTGAAGTTTTTTTATTATTTTCGCTACTTCTCTATGCATGTTAGGCTCACCTAATCTTAGAGACTAGGTGTCATCACGACATCCCAAGGTGGGAAAATGGGTTCGTGACAATTTCGAACTGACTCTGCATGAGATTTGAGAAATCCTTGCACAAGAGAAGATTAGTGCTGCCAAAATAAATATCATCCACACAGATCTGAATAATGAGATTACCTTTAGAGGATCTCTTAATGAATAAATTTGTATCGACCTTACCTCTGGTGAATCCATGATCAGTTAAGACGAAACATAGCATTTCATATCAAACTTGAGGTGCTTATTTGAGTCCATAGAGAGCTTTAGTCAACTTATACACATGTTAAGGAAATTGTGAGCTTTAAAACAAGGAGGTTGTTTTACATATACCTACTCATCGATAAAACCATTTAAAACACCACTTTTGATATCCATTTAAAATAGTTTAAAGCCTTTAAAAGATTCATAAGCAAGTAATATGCGAATTTTTTCTAACCGTGCTACCGGAGCGAAAGTTTCATCATAGTCGACTCCTTCGTACTGTGAGTAACCTTGAGCTACTAATCTGTCTTTGTTTCCAGCTACCTTTCCATCCTTATTCAACTTGTTTCAAAATACCCATTTGATTCTAACTATTGTAACATTTGTTAACTTAGGCACTAGTTCCGATACTTGATTCTTGTCAAATTGATCATGTTCATCTTCCATGGCTTGTACCCAGCTAGAGTCTTTTAAGGCTTCATCAATCTTCTTCAGTTCGATTAGAGAAAGGAGTGCAATATTTGCCTTTTCCTTGAGAGCTCCTCTGGTTTTCATTCTGTCATTTGGATCTCATATAATGAACTTCTGTGGATATTCAGGCTCACTTCTCTATTTATTTGGACGTGTTTCAGCTGCTAGAGTAGTCGACTCTTTTTGTGATATAGAAAGATTACTAATCGGTACATTAGTCGACTTTGTGGATTTTATCTGTACTATTAGTCGACTTCTGTGACTTGTTCGTCTGTGATACTTCTTGGCTGACATCTTCATCACCTGCAATGACTTCTTTCTCGGGAATAATGTTATTCACATCAAAGATAACATGAAATGATTCCTTTACGTATAAAGTACGTTTATTATAGACTCTAAAAGGATCTACTGTTGTTTGAATAACCAAGAAATATACCTTCATCACTTCTTGGGTCAAACTTACTGAGATTGTCATTAGCAATGTTGTGGATGAAACACTTGCTTCGGAAAGGATGAAAGTATCCTATGTTTGGCCATTCACCTTTTCATAGTTCGTATGGAGTCTTTTTGAGAATAGGCTGTATTAGACAACTATTGAGGTTATGCCATGCAGTGCTGCCCAAAAGTGATTTGGCAGAGTGTTTTCTTGTATCATTATTCTGGCCATTTCTTGTAATGTTCTATTTTTGTGTTCAACCACTCTATTTTGTTGGGGGTGATCTAGGTGCTAAAAATTATGAGTGTATCGTTAAGTATTGCAGAAATCGTCAAATGATTTACTTTCAAACTCTCCGCCATGGTTGATTTGAATTGTTGAGATAAGATACCCTTTTTCTTCTGAAATATTTTGTAAAAGATCTCAAATATTTTCAAGGCTTCATCATTGTGGGATAAGAAAATTACCCATGTAAAATATGAGTTTTCATCAACAATAACAAATGCATACCACTTTCCTCCAATATTCGCAGTTCTGGTAGGTCCAAATAAATCCATATGTAGTAATTGTAGAGGCTTAGTAGTGGATATAATATCTTTAGGCTTGAAAGAATTTCTGGTTTGTTTCCCTAGCTGGCATGCATCACATACATGATTTCTAGAAAAGTTTAACTTAGGGAGGCCAATAACCCGGTCATGCCTGGAGATTTTTTCAATTAAATGCATTCTTGCATGACAATTTTCTTATGCCCAAGCCAGGGATCATCAGATATAGATGCCAGACATATGTGACCTTCTAAATTTTCAATGCAATCCAAAATATAAACATTGCCATACCTTTATCCTAACATAATATTTTTTTCCGATTCATCTTCAGTAGGACAACATGTTTTCTTGAATTTTAATTCATACCCAAAATCACATAGTTGACTTATGCTCAAAATATTATAGTTAAGTACATCCACAAGATAAACTTTCATGATATCACAATTATTATTGAATGGAATCGTCCCAGTGCCAACTATTTTACCTTTAGAATCATCACCAAAATTAACATTTCCACCATCTATTTTTGTGACTTCTTTCAATAGATTCTTGTCGCCTGTCATGTCACTGGAACACGCATTTTCCAAATACCATTTTCCTTTTCGACTCTTCCTGTGGTGTTCCTGAAAAAAGAAATTATTACCTTCTTTTAGGTGTCCAATATTGCTTGGTTTCTTTTTGGTTAGTTCTAGTAATATCAAGACTATTTTTAGGCATCCAAATCCATCCTGCAACATTTTAGTTATGAAATCTACAAAAGGAATATTTTGACCAGTTCTATTACAATAGTGGCAGACAGGAGTGGAGTTAACACTTGATCTACATCTATCACCAACAGGTATCTTTCCGGTTGACTTGTAAGTTGCTTTATTTGACTTGTCAGAATTATGACAGGTGGATTTGCGCATGCCATTAAGCTGTATTTCTTGAACTTCTTCTTGAAGTACGTCTCTTTCGATTTCACAAACTTCAAGTTTAAGTTCCTAGTCCTTCTTTTCCCTAGTTAGTCTCTTTAATTCCTTCAGAATCTTTTGAGAATCTTTTAGGGTGAGATTAAGAATATCTTGTAATTCATTGTCACAGACCCAAATCCCCTTAGTAGAATATCGTGATGGCACTTAGTCTCTAAGACTAGGTGAGCCTAACAATATGCAGAAACATTAAATAAAATATACATTCTTAAACTCCAACAATTTAATAAATAGAATATATAAACACAATACGTACAACTCCCCAAAACCAAGCGAAAAATAAGTCACAAGCTCTAGATACAATGCTGGACAATCCTATACATCACTATCTATAAAAGTATAAAGAAATAAGGAAGATAGAAGGGGACTCTGAGGCCTGCAGACGCGGACAGGTGTACCTTGAAGTCTCCAAAAGCAAACTCATAGTGCGTGTAGCGGGACTGATAATATGTACCTAGATCTGCACAAAACATGTGCAGAAGCGTAGTATGAGTACACCACAACGCTACCCAGTAAGTGCCAAGCCTAACTTGTGTAGAGTAGTGATGAGGTCATGTCAAGGCCTTACTGGAGATAATAAGAAATAATATAGAAGAAATAGTGATATCGTGATAATGAGAAAGGAAGTGAAACAATAAAGAATCTACGGAAAATTTAACATCACGGAATCAAGGAAGTTAATGCAACACAAAAGGAAACAAGGATTTTACATGTTAAAGAAACAACAACCAAAACAAACACAACAAATAGAGAAAGACAAACAGGGGGGTGCTACCGAGGTACCGCCTTGTAGTCCCAAATCATAAAAGTACTCACAGTCTTCCCTTATATCACCATGGGAGCCTTTATATTTAGTTTTAAAAATCATTTTCCCGAAAAAGAACTCCACGTTTTTCCCACCTTATCACACCGCACGGCTTCTAGTAGTTCCCCTACTAGCCACGTGTATGAAGTCCACCTTATCTCACCACATGCGTTTTAACACCAAGGCCTTGTACCACCACATACGTATCAATAGTAACAACAACACGATAGAAACCTCGTGTAAATAGTAACAACAACTGCACAACATAAACCTTGTGCAAACAACCTAACATTTCTCTCAACAATATCATGAGTGCCTAAAATATAACAACTCAATAAAACTATATTTCGCAACTTGCACTTTGCCTGAATAGAAACCACAACCTTTGTAACTCAACACCAAACTCCACAGCGAGAAATTTAAAGGATATCAAATTTCAAGTAAAGAATCCCAAAGTTAAATAATGCAACAACAACAATCCAGTAAAATCCCACCAGTGGGGTTTGGGGAGGGTAGAGTGTACGCAGACCTTACCCCTACCCCAGAAGGGGTATAGAGGCTGTTTCCGGGAGACCCTCGGCTCAAAGACAATAAATCTATGACAACAAAAACCCAAAATATAATCAGCAACATGAGAGACAATAAATAAATGAAAAAGTAGTAACACAAATATTATGCAAAAGTGTGAAACACAACATAAATCGCTAGCAGAGCTAGACAAAACACTATCATACTCGTCGATACCCAAAGTTAAATAATGAATACGGAAAAAAAAAAATAGGTAATTCAACTAAACATGTAGGGAAATTTGCAAACAAGAGATACAACAAGTAGACATGTGAAACTAGACTAAACATGATGACTATAACATATTAAAGCAACTCAATTAAAGAATAAAAGGAAACTACATTACTAAAAACAAGAAATTTCACATTTAGCCTGTGTGTGCACTCGTTACCTTGCACAGTCAGCTTTCACATTTCACAATTATAACAATAATACCAGATCTTAAGGGGAATTTCCCCCACACAATGATAGAAGGGTCACTTAAGTCAAACCACGCTAAATCAATCAACTAGAAGGCCTTTCTCTCAATTTTCCAACTCCGAACGGCTCGAATATAGCCGAAATAATTTCATACTAAAAACATAACTATAGGAAACAAATTTAAATGATGAAATTATGATCTTAGAAAGAATTGAAAAATCGCCCAAAAAATTCGACATGGGCCCACGTCTCGGAACCCGACAAAAATTATCAAATCCAGACACCCAATCGATATCAAGTCCAACCATACAAGAATTATTAAAATCCAACATCATTTTTCTTTTCAAAACCCAAAAGCTTAGTCTATTAACTTCTACAAATGTTTCCCAATTTCAAACACCAAAACATTAATTAAATGATGAAATTATCAATACATTCGTGGGAATTAATCAAAAAGGAGTTAGAATTCCTTACCCCAAAGTCCTCTATGAAAATCCATCGAATGTTTGCCTGAAACCGAGCTCTCAAAGTCCCTAAATGAATTATGAAATGAAATTCTCAAAAATCCCCTTTTCTGCCCAGCGACTTCCGCTTTTGTGACCTTTGGGTCACTTCTGTAACGGCGCACCTGCGAAAAAACTATCGCAGGTGCGGAAAAAAATTAATTCTAAATATTCCGCTTCTGCAGACCATCGCTCGCACCTGAGAGCCCGCTTCTGCAGAGAAGGAGACCGCACCTGCGGTCTTTTCCCAGGCCCCCTCCTCAAATTCCTCTTCTACAAAGAAAACGACCACTCTTGCAGAAGCGTGCCAGTGCTCAGTAGTCCGCACTTGCAAACCCAAACCTAGGCTGGATCCTACGCTTCTGCGATTACCAAGGCCTACCTGCGAGACCGTACGTGCGGCCAAATCCTCTGCAGGTGCGAAGACACCAGTACAGCAACACTTCAGTAATTCCCTAAGTCCAAAAATGATCTGATTTCCATCCGATTCACACGCTGGCCCTCCGAGTCCCAGTTCGAATATACCAAAAAATTCCAAAACACATAACGGAGCTACTCGAGGCCACAAATCACATCAAACAACACAAATGCTATGAATCGCAAACAAAATTCAAGCTTATGAACTATGAACTTCCGAATTCCGAAACTGACACTGATTCATATCTAAACAACTCCATGTGTGAAGTGAGATTTTTTTGTAGTCCATGTATTGTACTTGAGTCTAGAACATGCCCGGTATGCGAGTTGAAGAAATATTTTAGGTGATACTCGTTTTGAAAAATGATGTTAGGCTTTCTTTAATCTTTTTTACCTTAATAGCTTATCACAAATAAAATCTATCCTAGTAAACTCTTTTGAGCCTATAGACTTTTATTTGGCACCCACATTACAAGACCATATCCCTTTTGTTCTTAATTGATATTATTTTGATCATGTTACCTCTGAAAGCACTATCATTGTGAAATGAGAGCTAGAATAAGTAAGGACTAAGTGTGGGGTGGCTTTCAAGTGGAACCAATGAAAGAAATAAAGGTGCACTAGTTTTGTAAAATAATACATCACTAGTGAAAATTGAAAAGAAAAAAAAAAGAAGAAAAAGCTGGAAAAAAAAAGGAGGAAAAATATAGGTGAATAATTTTTGTCTTGTTCTTGCTAGTAGGGGGTAACGTAAAGTAGTTCTTAAAGAAATAGGGAATGATTTTGGGGAGTGATATTATTTGTAAAATTAAAGGGGATCGAAAAATTTGTGCTTAAAGTTTACTATGTGATGTGTTAAAGTTTACTATCATTGTGTTAATTGATTTTATGATTGTGAATATTTGTAATGTGGGCTAAGGGACTTTTCATGATTGTGAATATTTCGTTTGAAAAATGTCATAAGAAAGGCAAGTGTTTGTGATTTCATATTCTCTAGCTTAATTGATGCTATCAATTGTAGTCACAGGTGTAGAATGCTTCAATTGTGTACATTTAAAGTGCTCAAGAATAGTGTGATATGTATGTTGACTTGAGGACGAGCATCGTTTAAGTGTGGGGTAGTGATGTTCGGCGATAAATGTATATTTTTTGGTGCATTCCTTACCTCACATTTTAATTTTGTAATGATTAAATGTGCAACGTTCGGACATAATTGTGTCATTTTTATGTGTAGGAGTGTTGGAGGATGGAAATCCATAAAGGTTGCACACCAAGCCTTACGAGCTCTAAGGCCTGGTCCTTTCCTAGTTCGTGCATTAGACATTTTGTTACTTGGATTTGGGCTTGGGGACTCCGATCCTAACCTATAAATACCCCCTTAATGTGTTTCGTGAGTTGTTGGTCAATTTTGGAGGCAATAAAAGGCAAAGAAACACAAACGGATCCCGGAATTCATCATTCTTCCATATCACATCTAGTATTCATAGCTTTTAAGTTTAAAAAAAATATTTTGAGTGTTTTCATGAACATGAGTGGCTAAGAGCCTCATTATTCTGGGGATATGGGTTGTCATTGACTATTGTAGTTTGACGATTGATAATATTTCTTGATTTTATCATATTAATTTTTTTATTCAATCTTGCACATAATTATTCTATTACGTATCTAACAATAGAGTACTATCTATGAATATAATTGAACTCGAAAGTGGGAACCATAGATTTCATATAATATTTAATAGAGTAAGTTCTTGAATTCGGACATCGGAGAATAAATTTGCGATTAGGATAGACATATTCTTGTAGCCTTACTTGGTTATTTTTGTAGGAAATACACATGCGCTCTTATTAATTCTGATTATATAGACATATAGTCTTAGGTTGGTACGAATTGTCAAGCGAAGCGTCGAAAGAACTTCGCGAGCAAAATAAACCCTGCTAATCAACAAATTATATAAATGAAGTGATTGATTCAATAGAAGAACACAAAAGGAGAGACATTATTCATATAACCCCGAATTATTCCCTTCATGTTGATTTCTTTTAAGTGTTTGTTTGCTCTACTTGCGATTTTATTCTCTTATTTTCTTATTCGTTTCGTAGTAATTTAGTTAGTAATAGCCACAATCATCTTCTTCAAAATCTCTTGAAAAAACAACATGTAACTAGTTTAGTTTAGGCAGTAGTTGATCGTAAATCCTTATTGGAACGATACTCTCTCATCACTTTATTATTTGTCGACCGGGTATACTTGCGTGTGCGTTTGGACGCAAAAATAACCACCTTGATAGCTTTGGATTTGAGGGGTACTAATAGGAGCTGATGGTGAAATGTAGGCTAGTTGCTTAGGGTGAGACGTATAAGACACGACAACCCGAAGCACCGTGGGATGCCTGAAGCGCTGACTGAAACGTCCTGGGAGGATAGCCCCTAACAAATAAACCATTGCCTCCAGATGAGGCACCACTAATACTACCAGAATGACGATGTCTCTTCTTAGACACTGCCTCCCTACTATGACCATGAATCATCTCGATCTATCTAGCAATCTCTACGGCCCTCTGAAAAGAAATATCATCCCCGGTCTCATTGGCCATATTTAGCCTAATTTCGAATGTAAGTCCATCAATGAATCTCCTCACTCTCTCCATTTTAGTAGGGAGTAAGTTAACTGCATGGCGAGATAGGTCCACAAATCGAGTCTCATGTCGGGTAACGCTCATACTACCCTACTGAAGGCACTCAAACTACCTACGTGTCACGACCCCAAATCCTAACAGGCCGTGATGGTGCCTATCGTGGAACTAGGCTAGCCAAACATAACTTTACTACGCATTTGTTCAATTATAAAAGTTCACAATTTAATAATAAGCATGCAACTATAGCACAAATAATATAATTAAGTCTTAGCGTCCCCATAATATTCTAAACAACCTCCCAAGAACTGGAGTCAATAGTCATGAGCATCTAAGAATAAATAAATCTAACTCTGCTAAAAGTATAATATATGTCTCTGAATCAAATTCTAAAGCTAAATAGGGAAGGGAAATGGAGAAGCTGTGGATGCTGGACAGCTACCTCGAAATTCCATGAAATGCTGCTATCGAACCGGCGTCAGCTACTGCTGCGAGCTAGTACCTGGATATGTGCACAGAGGCACAGGGAGTCTTTATGAGTACGCCAACTCATTAGTAATGAAAATAAATCACAGTCTGAGTAATATAAACACACAGAACATGTACACAATTCCACAAACCAGAAAAACACCAAGTCACCATGTAGTATTCATCAATTAATAAGTTCGAAACTAGTTTCAAGAAATCCTTTGAAAACAAGTACAATATCAGTATATCTCAGTAAAATTCTCAGTGAAACCCAGTTTGAAAACGAAGTAAATCATAGTT
>ML293291.1:37752-66451 GCA_005239495.1 Nicotiana undulata
CTTTCAGTATTAGCCCATCGGGCAACCTCATGATCACTCTGCCCATCAGGCAACCTCAAAATCACTCTGCCCATCAGGCATCCTCACAATCACTCTGCCCATCAGGCAATCTCACAATCTGACTGCCCATCAGGCATCACTCAATCGGTACCGGCGCTCACTAGGGGTGTGTTACAGACTCCGGAGGGGCTCCTACAGCACGAGCGCTATAATAAGCCACAGCATGGCATAAATCACACACAATATAGGCCCGCAGCCTCACTCATATCATATCATCCTCACAATATAGGCCAGCAGCCTAACTCATATCATAACATCCTCACAATATAGGTGAGCAGCCTCACCCAGTCAGACACTTTCAATTTGCCCTTCAGGCCATAAATATACCGGGTTCTCGACCCAAAAACAATGTTTCATTTTCAAGAAGTAGTATCAAAATACTCTGAGTGTCAAAATAATTTCACAGAAAAGACTGAGTAAAAATCATAAAATATTAGTGAAGAAAATAGTAAAACATAACCCCCGAAGGGTAAACAAGTCGGCACTAGGCCCCAAACACGGCTTACAGCCCAAAACATATCGTAATGTATAAATACTAATTAAGCAAAGGCTTAAAAATCGGTTTCGCAACTCAATAGTCACCCAAATAGGAAACATGTTCCAAAGTTTCCACCTTTTTATTTCAAAACCCGTGAAAGGGTGCATAGTGCGGGTTTCATTCCCTCAGGACAAGATTTAAAGACATTACTTACCTCAAAACTAGCCCGGAATTATTCCGCAATGCGCTTCCCTCTCGAATCAACCTCCGAAGGCTCCAAATCTACCAAGTTAAGATTTTTATCAATAATATGTGCTTAAGGAACAATTTCCAATCGAAAGATATCAAATTTAACCCAAAAATCCGAAACCTGTCAAAACCCGACCCCCGGGCCCGCATCCCGAAACTCAAAAATTTTTATTCCAAAATGTTCTTCGTCCTCTCACGAATCTGTACATATAAATAAAACCATCGAAGTTCGTTTGACCCCTCAAATCGACCCTTGAAGGTTTCATAATCTCAAGCCCTAAAATCCAAATTTTCTACATATTTTCTATGAATTTACATTGCTTTTATGCTCGATAATCACCCATAATCGAGTTTTAATGATTAGAACACTTACCTCTATGAAGAACAAGAATTTCCCTCTTCAAAATCGCCCCCAAGAGCTCTTTTCCGTACAAAAATGGTGAAAAAGAGGGTTTAAGTCGCGGAAGGGTTATTTAAATATGCCCAGTTATTTTACTCTCCGCGATCGCAGTCAAAGCCCCGCGATTGCACAGTACAAAGTTCCTCCCTTCTCCACGATCGCAGAACTGTGCACGCGATCGCACACTGCTTTTGTCCTCTTCCCTCACGCGCCCAGCCTTCCCCTGTGCGGTTGCACCACTTGCTATGCGTTCGCACAGCTTATCTCCCCTCTACTCTATGATCGCGTCCCTTCACCTGCGATCGCACCGAGTATATTTTCCTAGCCTCCCAATTGACCTATGCGATCGCATTTGACACCCCGCGATCGCACAGAGTATTTTTCACCCTGCAACACACCAGCAAAAACAGCAGAGTTTTCAAGTCCTGATGTGTCCGTTACTCACCCGAAATCAATCCCGATCCCCTCGGGACCCCAAACAAACTTACCAACATATCCCATAACATCATTCAAACTTAGTTGCACTCTCGAACCACCAAAACTAACATTAAAACACCAAATTCACATCGGATTCAAGCCTAAGAACTTTGATATTTCTAAAATCCACCAATGATGCCGAAACTATCCAAAACAACTCTGATTGACCTGAAATTTTGCGGACAAGTCCAAAATGACATTACGAACCTGTTCCAACTACCGGAATTCCCTTCCAACCCTGATAGCCTATTTTCCACTGCCGACCGGAATCTACAAAAACTAACTTTCACCAATTCAAGCCTAATTCTACACCGAATATCACAAAATTATTCTGAACACACTCCTAAGTCCCAAATCACCTAACGAAGCTATCCGAGCCATAAAATTCGCATTCCGAGGTCGTTTACCAATAAGTCAACTCTTAGTTGACTTTTTCCATTTTAAGGGTATTTTTAAAGGCTAATTGACTGAACTCTCACTACAACCATTCGATTTCAAACCTATCAACTCTAATACATCAAATACAGTATAACCATGAACCACCAATGGTAGAAACTGATCCCATGAACTACCAAAATCAATCACACAAGCCTGTAACATATCCTCCAATATATGAATAGTCCGTTCCTATTGCCCGTCGGTCTGAGGGTGAAATGCAGTGCTCAACTCTACATCAGTACCCATACATTTCTGTATGGCTCTCCAAAACTGAGATGTGAATTGAGTACCTCTGTCAGAAATAATAGAAACCGGAACTCCATGCAACCGGACAATCTCCTTAATGTAGATACCANAAAATAGCATCAAAACCCTTTGAAGTTCGTGGAAGCCAAACTACAAAGTCCATAGTAATCCTTTCCCATTTCCACTCTGGAATATCTAACCTCTGAAGCAAACCACCTGGTCTCTGGTGCTCATACTTAACCTGCTGGCAGTTGAGACACCGTGCTACATACTCAACAATATCTCTCTTCATCCACCTCCACCAATACTGCTGTCTCAGATCCTGATACATCTTCACGGCACCCGGATGGATAAAATACTGCGAGCTGTAAGCCTCTGCTAATATCAACTCTCGAATACCCACTACATTGGGCACGCAAATACGGACCTGCATCCTCATAAATCCATCATCACCAATAGTCACATCTCTGGCATCTGGGAACTCTATCCTGAAGAACTAATAAGTGCTGGTCATCATACTGTCGTGCCTTAATCTGATCAAATAAAGAAGACCGGGAAGCCATTCTAGCTACCACTTGTGGAGGGTCTGACAATTCCAATCTCACTAACTGACCCGCTAAAGCCTGAACATTAAGGGCTAAAGGTCGCTCTGCTTAAACTCTCGGCTCTGCGACTCAAGGCATCGACCACCACGTTGGCCTTCCCCGGATGATATAAAATAGTCAAGTCATAATCTTTGAGGATCTCCAACCATCTCTTTTGTAGCAAATTCAAGTCCTCCTGCCTTAGTAGATACTGCAAGCTATAATGGTCGGTGAAAATCTCACACTACACTCCATATAAATAATGCCGCCAAATTTTCAAGGCATGGACAATGGCAGCTAACTCAAGATCGTGCACTGGATAATTCTTCTCGTGCACCTTCAACTGCCTCGACGCGTAGGCAATCACCCTACCGTCCTGCATAAACACCACTCCCAAGCCAACTCTAGAACCATCACAATAAACCGTATAAGAACCCGAACTAGTAGGCAACACTAATACCGGAGTTGTGCTCAATGCTGACTTGAGCTTCTGAAAGATCTCCTCACATTCATCAGACAATTTGAATAGAACACCCTTCTGTGTTACTTTGGTCATAGGTGAAGCAATAGAAAAAAATCCTTCCATAAAGCGACGGTAGTAACCCGCCAGACCAAGGAAACTTCGAATCTCTGTAGCTGACGACGGTCTAGGCTAACTCTGCACCACCTCAATCTTCTTCGGATCAACCTGAATACCCTCACTAGACACCACGTGCCTCAAGAAAGCTACTGAACAAAGCCAAAACTCACACTTAGAGAATGTTGCATAAAGCTTCTCATCCCTCAATCTCTGCAACACGATTCTCAAGTGCTGATCATGCTCTTCCTGGCTACGAGAATAAACCAGGATATCATCAATGAATACAATAACGAAAGTATCAAGATAGGGCTGAAACACGCTGTTCATCAATTGCATGAACATTGCTGGGGAATTGGTCAGCCCAAATGACATAACCAGAAACTCATAACGACCGTATCTGGTCCTGAAAGCCGTCTTCGGAATATCAGAATCCTGAATCTTCAACTGATGATACCCCGACCTCAAGTCAATTTTGGAGAATACCTTAGCTCCCTGAAGCTGATCAAATAAGTCATCAATGCGAGGCAATGGATAACGATTCTTCACTGTAACCTTATTCAACTGTCTATAGTCAATACACATGCGCATCGAACCATCTTTCTTTTTCACAAACAACACTGGCGCACCCCAAGGCGATACACTAGGCCGAATGAACCCCTTATCTAAGAGTTCCTGAAGCTGCTGTTTTAATTCTTTCAACTCTGTTGGTGCCATACGGTAAGGTGGAATAGAGATAGGATGAGTATCTGACACCAGGTCGATACCAAAATCAATATCCCTGTCAGGTGGCATGCCTGGCAGGTCTGCAGGGAATACATCCGGAAAATCACGGACTACGGGAACAGAATCCACAGATGGAGTCTCACTACTAACATCCCTCACAAACGCAAGATAAGATTCACACCCTTTCTCAACCATACGCGACCATCTCCACTCAATTCTCGGAACTCCGGGCATAGCTAAGGTAACGGTCTTAGCGTGAAAATAAAGAATCGCATGACATGGGGATAACCAGTCCATGCCCAGAATTACATCAAAATCTACCATACTAAGTAACATCAAGTCCACTCGGGTCTCTAGACCCCCAATAGATATAAGACACGACCGATACACACGGTCCACAANCCAGAATTACATCAAAATCTACCATACTAAGTAACATCAAGTCCACTCGGGTCTCTAGACCCCCAATAGATATAAGACACGACCGGTACACATGGTCCACAACAATGGTATCACCCACCGGAGTCGAAACATGAATAGAAGTAACTAGAGACTCACAGGGCATATTCAGAAAATGAGGAAAATAGGATGAGAAATAAGAGTACGTGGAACAAGGGTCAAATAATGCCAAAGCATCACTGTGGAAAACTGAAATAGTACCTATAATCACTGCATCTGACGCCATAGCATCAGGCCTAGCGGGAAGTGCATAAATACGTGGCTGGCCTCCACCTACTCAACCTCCCCCTCTAGGACGGCCTCTAGTTGCCTGACCACCGCCCCTAGTGGCCTGGGTAGGTGGTGAAGTGACTGGGGCTGAAGCCGAGGGCTGAACCCTCTGCTGAGCTGAACTACTAGGACAAAGAGGACACTGCCTCCACTCATGTCCGAACTCTCCACACTCATAACAATTACATGGAGCTGGAGATGAAAACTGACGAAAACCCCTGCCACCGTGATAACCACCAGACGAACCCTGATAAGATGATGCTCGGGCAAAGCTTTGAGCTGGAAGGGCACTAAAAGATGAACGTCCCTGATGAGGATTACGAGGACCTTGTCTTGAAGGTACACCACTATAAGCTGGGCAAACTGGCTGTGGTGGTCTAAATGAACGACCTCTAGAAGGGGCGCCACTGAAATTAACTGATCCCCGAGGCCTCTTGACCTCTCTTTCCTCACGATCCTGCCTACGAACCGATTCAATATCCCGAGCAATATCAACAACCTACTCAAATGTGACTCTAGACACCATCTATCTGGTCATCAAAATCCGAAGCTGATATGAGAGACCATCTACAAACCTCCTAATCATGTCCCTGTCAGTAGGGACAATCTCAGACGCATGTCTGGCTAACTTAGAAAACCTCATCTCGTACTAGGTGACTGATAATTCTCCCTGGCGCAGCTTCTTAAACTGCCTACGCTGATCCTCTCTGTGGGACTGAGGAACATATTTATCCAAAAAGATCATGGAAAACTACTGCCAGGTGAGAGGTGCTGAACCAACCGGCCTACGCCTCTCGAATGACTCCCACCAAGTAAAAGTAGCACCCGCAAACTAAAATGTAACAAACGAGACCCCACTGGTCTCCAAAATACCCGTAGTACGTAGTATCCTCTGGCATTTATCCAGAAAACCTTGGGCATTCTCACCCTCTGTATCGGTGAAAGTCGGAGGCTTAAGTCTGCTAAACCTCTCCAACCTGCGCTGCTCATCCTCAGGCATAACAACGACCACAAAATCTTGAGCTGGAGCAACCGGCTGAACTGGGGATTCTCCTGGTTCTTGAATACCCCGTAAAACTTGCTCAGGTGTACGGGCAGCTGGAGTCTAATTGCCTCCCCAGCCTGAGCAGCAGTGGCAGTAATGGACATAGAAACTGCCTGAGCTAAACTGGAACACACCGTCAATATCTGAGCCAGGGTCTCCTGAAGACCTGGAATGACAATAGGCACTGCCGGTGCCTGAGCGTGTCCTGCTGGAGCACCATCGGCGGGAACCTAATCCTGAACGATAGGGGGATCCTGTGGTACCACCCCGGCTGCTGCCCGAGCTGGTCCCCTAACTTTACCACGGCCTCGACCCCTTGTGGGTCTGGCTGGTGCCTGGTCACCCTGATCGGTATTGCGTGTCCTCACCATCTGTGAGAGAATAAAACAACATAAGTTTAGATTTCAAGAATCAATAGATTGGCACGAAAGAGTTCAAGAAAATTGAGATGTTTCCTAAAAGTTTTGCAGCCTCTCGAAGATAAGTACAGACTTCTCCGTACCGATACGCAAGACTCTACTAAACCTTCTCATGACCGTTGAGTCCTATGTTACCTAGTGCTCTGATACTAACTTGTCTCGACCCCAAATCCTAACAGTCCGTGATGGCGCCTATCGTGGAACTAGGCTAGCCAACCATCACTTTACTACGCATTTGTTCAATTATAACGGTTCACAATTTAATAATAAGCATGCAACCATAACACAAATAATATAATTAAGTCTTAGCGTCCCCATAATATTCTAAACAACCTCCCAAGAATTGTAGTCAATAGTCATGAGCATCTAAGAATAAATAAATCTAACTCTGCTAAAACTATAATATATGTCTATGAATCAAATACTAAAGCTAAATAGGGAGGGAAATGGAGAAGCTGTGGACGCTGGACAGCTACCTCGAAATCCTGTGAAATGCTGCTATCGAACCGGCGTCAGCTACTGCTGCGAGCTAGTACATGGATCTGTGCACAGAGGCACAAGGAGTATTTATGAGTACGCCAACTCAGTAGTAATGAAACTAAATCACAGTCTGAGTAATATAAACACACGGAACATGTACACAATTTCACAAACCAGAAAAACACCAAGTCATCATGTAGTATTCCTCAATTAATAAGTTCGAAATCAGTTTCCAGAAATCCTTTGAAAACAAGTACAATATCAGTATATCTCAGTAAAATTCTCAGTGAAAACTAGTTTGAAAACAAAGTAATTCATAGTTTAAAAACTCAGTAAAAATCTTCATAAAACTGCCCCTCGGGCCATAATCATTTCTCATCATAATATCTTTCAGTATTAGACCATCAGGCAACCTCACGATCACTCTGCCCATCAGGCAACCTCACAATCACTCTGCCCATCAGGCATCCTCACAATCACTCTACCCATCTGGCATCCTCACAATCACTCTGCCCATCAGGAAATCTCACAATCACTCTGCCCATCAGGCATCACTCAATCGGTAGCGACGCTCACTAGGGGTTTGTTACAGACACCGGAGGGGCTCCTACAGCCCAAGCGCTATAATAAGCCACATCATGGCATAAATCACACACAATATAGGCCCGCAACCTCACTCATATCATATCATCCTCACAATATATGCCAGCAGCCTCACTCATATCATAACATCCTCATAATATAGGCCAGTAGCCTCACTCAGTCATACACTCTCAATTTTCCCTTCAGGCCATAAATATACCGGGTTCTCGACCCAAAAACAGTGTTTCATTTTCAAGAAGTAGTATCAAAATACTCTGAGTCTCAAAATAATTTCACAGAAAAGACTGAGTAAAAATCATAACATATCAGTGAAGAAAATAGTAAAACATAACCCCCCGAAGGGTAAACAAGTCGGCACTAGGCCCCTAACACGGCTTACAGCCAAAAACATATCATAATGTATAAATACTAATTAAGCAGAGGCTTAAAAATCGGTTTCGCAACTCAATAGTCGACTAAATAGGAAACATGTTCCAAAGTTTTCACCTTTTTATTTCAAAACCCGTGAAAGGGTGCATAGTCCGGGGTTTCATACCCTCAGGACAGGATTTAAAGACATTACTTACCTCAAAACTAGCCCGGAATTATTCCGCAATGCGCTTGCCTCTCGAATCAACCTCCGAAGGCTCCAAATCTACCAAGTTAAGATTTTAATCATCAATATGTGCTTAAGGAACGATTTCCAATCGAAAGATATCAAATTTAACTCAAAAATCCGAAACCTGTCAAAACCCGACCCCCGGACCCGCGTCCCGAAACTCAGAATTTTTATTCCAAAATGTTCTTCGTCCTCTCACGAATCCGTACATATAAATAACACCAAAATCGAAGTTCGTTTGACCCCTCAAATCGACCCTTGAAGGTCTCATAATCTCAAGCCCTAAAATCCAACTTTTCTACTGATTGTCCATGAATGTACATTGGTTTTATGCTCTATAATCACCCATAATCGAGTTTTAATGATTAGAACACTTACCTCTATGAAGAACAAGAATTTCTCTTTTCAAAATCGCCCCCAAGAGCTCTTTTCCGTACAAAAATGGTGAAAAAGAGGGTTTAAGTCGTGGAAGGGTTATTTAAATATGCCCAGTTATTTTACTCTCCGCGATCGCAGTCAAAGCCCCGCGATCGCACAGTACAAAGTTCCTCCCTTCTCCGCGATAGCAGAACTATGCACGTGATCGCACAGTGCTTTTGTCCTCTTCCCTCACGCGCCCAGTCTTCCCCTGTGCGGTCGCACCACTTGCTATGCGATCGCACAACTTATCTCCCCTCTACTCTACGATCGCGTCCCTTCACCTGCGATCGTACAAAGTATATTTTACTGGCCTCCCAATTGACCTATGCGATCGCATTTGACACCCCGCGATGGCACAGAGTATTTTTCACCCTGCAACACACCAACAAAAATAGCAGAGTTTTTATGTCCGGATGTGTCCGTTAATCACCCGAAATCAATCCCGAGCCCCTCGGGACCCCAACCAAACTTACCAAAATATCCCATAACATCATTCAAACTTAGTTTCACTCTCGAAACACCAAAAATAACATCAAAACACCAAATTCACATCAGATTCAAGCCTAAGAACTTTGATATTTCTAAAATCCACAAAGGATGCCGAAACTATCCAAAACAACTCTGATTGACCTGAAATTTTGTGGACAAGTCCAAAATTACATTACGAACCTGTTCCACCTGTCGGAATTCCCTTCCGACCCCGTTACCCTATTTTCCATTGGCGACCGGAATCGCCAAAAACTAACTTTCACCAGTTCAAGCCTAATTCTACACCGGACATCAAAAAATTATTCTGAACACACTCCTAAGTCCCAAATCACATAACGAAGCTATCTGAACCATAAATTTTGCATTCCGAGGTCGTTTACCAATAAGTAAACTCTTAGTTGACTTTTCCCATTTTTAGGCTATTTTAAAGGCTAATTGACTAAATTCTCACTACAACCATTCGATTTCAAGCCTATCAACTCTAATACATCAAATACAGTGTAACCAATCTATAAAAAGTCAATAAAGACAATTATAAAGCAGATTTTACGTATCGACAGACCGGGTCGTTACACTACGGTATTCCTCTCTCATAGTGAAAGGAATGAAATTCTCAAGAAAAAACTACAAAAATTGATCCCAAGTGTGTGGCGGTGAACAAGACGATCTGCTCCCCTCAAAACCTTTCCACCACCTCTTGGCATAACCGGTCATCTCGAACACTGCAAAGTCGACCCCATTGGTCTCAACCATACTCATGTTGCACATCACCTCGTGGCAACGGTCAATGTAATCATGTGGGTCCTCAGAAGGTGCACCACTTAAGTGAATAGGGAAGATCTTTATGAACTTACCCAATCTTATCAATCCCTCAGAACACATCGCGGGCCTCTCCCCCGTCTGTGAATCAACAACAGGCTAAACTACTTTAACTGGTTGGACTATTGGAGTCTGATATATGGGAGTCATCTGCTTCGGAGTGTGAGTAGCGTGATTTTGTGCTCCTCCCCAGCCTAAGAGACGGCTAGTGCCACCAAAAATGTACAAGTATGAGCCACACTCTCCATCTGTCCCACCAAAAAGACTAGAGCGTCCTTAAGCACATGAGTGGCTATGAATCCCTCCGGGACCTGTCGCGCCCCTTTTTTGCCCCTCTTAAAGCGGAGAGATCGAGTTTATGAAATTTTGGACAACTCTTTTTGAAGTTTACAAAGGGTTAAAAGGAAGAGTCGCCACCTAACGATTTTTCTAGTGCGTTAGGGCACCTAGATTAGTTAACTCATAAGACTAGTTTGTGTTACCAGAGATTGGGTAAGGGCTTGAAGTTATCCCAAGGGGAAGGTATTAGGCACCCCTCAGGATCCACAACTGTGGTTCCCGGCCAAATGGTTTTCGTGAATTCGGACGGTAAGCAGATAACGAATAAGGCTCATATAAGAGGGGATTTCAAACAAGTATTGGAGTTTATTAGAAAGTTGAAAGTAATCAAAAGTAAATATTTGAGAAAAAGATGTCCTAGGTTGAAAGTAATATGGATCACATCAATGCAATACCTGATAGGCAGAGCTACACGTGGTATTAGCGCACCGGTCATCATATCCATATTCTACCCTTTCCCACCCCGTGAGGGTATTTAAAATGTGTGCTGGTCACGAACTCTATTGCGTGTTATTACCCATCCCATCCAATCAATCCTAGAGGAGGCTAGGACTACTATTCCTAAAAGGGGAAGTACTAGGCTAAACCCTTAGGTTTAAAGGACCAAATGCTAAGCGACAAGATAGAACAGTTCTAAAAACTAGAAGTAAAACCGTTTTGAAAGGGGGTTAAGAAACCCTAGTTTTAAAATTGAAAGATCGTTTAAAAATAAGGGTTTTTCAAAGACAAAACATGTGAAGAAGCTTCATAATACTGTAGATCTAGAGTAAATCTAAAAATAACTCGAAAGACACAGGTTAGGGTTTCGTGGAACCCGGGGAAGTGGGAAGAACCTCAGAGACGGACTGACTTAAGCCGGAATACGTTGTAGACCTTACTCAGACGGCCAAGGAGGCCGAAAAGTGACATGGGACCATGGGAGGCAAGAGAACCGCTCCGAGCTCGCCTGAGGACCCCAGGGTATCACTGGGCCGGTAAGGGGTAGGTGGATAACCAAAGGACGGTAAAGGACCATAGTTTCCGGTGAGAGAGCTGGCCGGAGAAAGATGAACAGAACCCATCGGAGGAGAGAAGTCAAGCGGACTTCTAGAGTTAGAGAGTCACATAGAGAGATAGAGAGAGAGTGAGTCTTTGAAAATGAGAGGTCGATGGGGGGTTTGGTTGAGTTAATTAAGGAAAGTTGAGTCTGGACCGTTGATCTTGTGTGATCAACGGTTCAGATCAACACGGGGGTTGGGCCGGGTAGGATTATTTAGCTGGGCTGGGTCGATTGGGCAGGTTAAGATCAGGTGGGGTTGGGTTGGAAGTGGCTAGAATTTAAAATAAGAATAGGCCAAATGTTAAATACCCAACTTAAATAGGATAATTAATTAATTAAAATAGCTAGTAATTGTGCCAAAAATGAAATTAAAACCAAATAAATAAAATTAAGATAATTAACTAATATATAAAAATATAAAAATGATTAGTTATTTTTTAAAAAATGGTATATATGCATATTTGTGCTATTATTGCAAATATTGCTCAAATTAACTAAATAATGCCAATATTGTCTAATTTGTGAAATAATTAAATTCTAAGGGAATTAAAATAGGATATAAATAACATATTGAGTAAGAAAAGTATTTGAAATTATTTATAACATCATTTATGCATAATTATGAATAACTATGGAAAATAAAATATTAAATAAATAGGAAAATAATTTGATAAAAATACGGAAAATTATGGAAAAATATTAATTACTGTGGAGAGTGACTTTGAAGGCATATATGCAAATTTGAAAATAATTTGAGAAAAAATTGGGTATCAACAGCTGCCCCTCTTTACCCCGGAAGGATGAAAGAGTTGTCGGGTAAAGATATGATGATCAATTTGGACCGAGCGGAAATGGTATGAAAGATTCAGGCCGCACCTTGGCTTCTGAGCTGCCTACATATCCCTGGTTTTACAGGAATCAGGCCGTATTTAGTTCAGGAGCCACTGGCGAAGTATACCGGTGACGTTTTATAAGGACGGACGTAAGGTGCAAAGCAAGGTGAGCAAAAATGGTTTATGGGGTAGTTAGGAGAACTGGAGAGGTCCGCTCCTGCCTGGCTTGCTGTTCTTGGCCGAATTTCCTGCAAATGAATAACAAGCATATATTGTGCGTGATTTAAACATGATGCAAATTCCCATCGGACTATGAATGTTGTCTTTGGACGGTTAAATGACGTCCTTAGACCATGATGTCCTGGGCCATGAATCACTTGATGCGGGATTCGCAGGCTATGAAATGATGTTCTCGGGCCATGTGGATGGTGCCTCCGAACCATTATGCCTTTGAATAATGAGATGCAAACTGATAAAAGAGATTCTTAGGCCATGAAATGATGTTCTTGGGCCATGAAGATGATGCCTTTGAACGATGACGCCTTTGGATAGGTTGGCGCTATTTCAGACCATGAAAATGCAATAGTATGATGCTTAACAAGACAGAGCTTAGTCTTGCGAATTAAAAAAGACAGAGCTTAGCCCGAAAGAAATAAATAATGACAGAGATGCAGATGGAGGTAGCCTTATGCAGAAGATAAGATGCAGATGGAGGTAGCGTTAACCACGGAAGGCAGAATGGTAGCCTTATGCAATGCAGATGCAGATGGAGAAAGTGTTTAGTCTCGGAAGGCAGAATGGTAGACTTATGCAGAAGATAAAATGTAGATGGAGGTAGCGTTTTACCTCGGAAGGCAGAATAGTAGCCTTATGCAGAAGATAAAATGCAGATGGAGGTAGCATTTAACCTCGGAAGGCAGAATGGTAGCCTTATGCGGAAGATAAAATGCAGATGGAGGTAGCGTTTAACCTCGGAAGGCAGAATGGTAGCTTTATGCAGAAGATAAAATGCAGATGGAGGTAGCGTTTAACCTCGGAAGGCAGAATGGTAGCCTTATGCAATGCAGATGTAGATGGAGACAGCGTTTAGTCTCGTAAGGCAGAATTGTAGCCTTATGTAGAAGATAAAATGTAGATGGAGACAGCGTTTAGTCTCGGAAGGCAGAATGGTAGCCTTATGCAGAAGATAAAATGCACATGGATGTAGCGATTAACCTCGGAAGGCAGAATGGTAGCCTTATGCAATGCAAGTACATAAAATAAAATGCAGATAAGAGTTCTTAGCTTGAGAGAAATTGTGGCGAGTATGGAGATAAGTGAAGTGTTGCTTGCGGTGATAATAAATGTCGGCGAGTGCGACGAACTTGAGAAGTGTGTCTTTCAGCAATGTGTGTTCTTTGGGAGGGTAATATGTTTTGGGGCCTTTGCGATTTTCGTGCCTGCATCCAAAGAAAAATCATGAGTTCTATAAAGGGAAAGGTTAGTTCACATTCCCGCTGACTTTACTTGACTTTCTCACTTGCTCTGTATCATTGGGGTAGCGTTTTCTAAAAAAGTTGTTTAAGTGAAATATGCATGATTTTGTAAAGATGCGATATAAGCATATATTCTAAAATAGTTTTTTAAATGAACCGACGACCGGGACGCGGTATGAGACATTGCACTCTCTCCTACCTCGGAACTTTGAGGGTCCCCCTCAAAATTTGCCCCAGTTTGATGGGTGGAAACTTCTGACTGTTGCTCGTGTGATGATCGGCTGAACTAGCTTCAGAATTTTGAGGGTCCTCCTCAAAATTCTGCCCCAGTTTCCATTCGTGGGGAAAAAGAAACTTTTATTGAATTGTGACCGAACCCATAGGGCTGCCTACGTATCCCCTCTTAGACGGGAATCAGGTCAGGCGTAGTTCAATTTACATTGTTGACCAAAGCATAAGGAATTACACATAGTGGTGTTTGACCGCATCTAAATTGATTGGTTTTGGCCAAACTTCTCCGTCCATTTCTACAAGTATGAGTGCTCCTCCGGTCAACACTCTGTGAACTGTGTACGGACCCTGCCAGTTGGGAGAGAACTTCCCTTTGGCTTCATCTCTATGTGGAAAGATTTTCTTTAGCACTAGATGCCCTGGTGTGAATCGTGTTGACTTGACTTTCTTGTTGAAAGCTCTAGTCAATCTATTCTGATATAGTTGACCATGACAAACTGCGTTCATCCTCTTTCTGTCTATGAGGTCTAGTTGCTCATAACAATTCTTCAACCATTCTGCGTCACTGAGCTCGTCTTCTTGTATAATTCTTAGAGACGGAATCTCAACCTCGGCAAGGATCACAACCTCTGTACCATAAACCAACATATAGGAGGTTTCCCCTGTTGATGTGCGGACTGTGGTGTGATACCCTAGTAGGGCGAATGATAACTTCTCATGCCATTGCTTGTGCCTTTCTATCATCTTCCTTAGTATCTTCTTGATGTTTTTGTTAGAGGCTTCTACAGCTCCATTCGTTTGAGGTCTGTAAGTTGTGGAGTTCTTGTGTTTGATCTTGAATGTTTCACACATGGCTTTCATCAAGTCACTGTTGAGATTAGAACCATTGTCGGTGATGATTGACTCTGGAACCCCGAACTAATAAATAACGCGGTCGCGGACAAAGCCGGCCATAACTTTCTTGGTAACTTCTTTGTAGGAGGCTGCTTCGACCCATTTAGTAAAGTAATCAATGGCAACCAGAATAAACATGTGTCCCTTGGAGGCGGCAGGCTCGATTGGTCCAATGACGTCCATGCCCCAGGCGGCGAACGACCATGGTGAACTTGTTGAGTTAAGCTCACTCAAAGGTACCTTTATCATATCTCCATGTATCTGACAACGGTGGCATTTCCGAACGTATTGGATGTAGTCCGTTTCCATGGTAATCCAGAAGTAACCGGCTCGGAGTATCTTCTTTGCTAATGCAAACCCGTTCATATTTTGACCGCAAGTTCCAGCATGAACTTTTTCCAATAGTTTTGATGCTTCCTTTGCGTCGACGCACCTTAATAACCTCAAATCAGGAGTCCTCCTATACAGGGTTCCTCCGCTGTGAAAGAAATTGTTAGACAATCTCTGAAGTGCGCACTTCTGAGTGGCTTTTGCAAGCTCTAGGTAATCTTTGTGAATCGCGACGCACCTTAATAACCCCAATGAGTTTTGTCTAGATGCTGAATCATAGATGACAAGGTAGCCAGAGCATAGACGAACTCATTCTGGATTTTGGGGATATGCTGGAACTCTATCTTTGTGAATCTCTTCCTTAACTACTGAACGTGATGTAGAAAGGGTAGTATTTTGAAGTATTTGGTTGCCCATTCCCCTTGTACTTGATGTACCAATAAGTCTGAGTCACCAATCACTAACTGCTCCTGGACGTTCATGTTGATGGCCATGTTGAGTCCTAAGATACAGGCCTCATATTCTGCTATGTTGTAGGTGCAAGGAAACCTGAGTTTGGCAGATGCTGGATAATGCTGACCTGTTTCCGATATTAAGACTGCTCCGATACCGACTCCTTTGAAGTTTATTGCGCCATCAAAGAACATCCTCCAACCATCGTAGGATTCTGCAATATCTTCTCCTACGAATGATACTTCTTCGTTAGGAAAATACGTTCTCAGGGGTTCGTATTCTCCGTCCACTGGATTCTTAGCAAGATGGTCTGTTAATGCCTGTCCCTTGACCGCTTTTTGAGTCACATAAATGATGTCGAACTCACTCAACAGGATTTGCCACTTGGCTATCTTGCCAGTGGGCATGGGTTTTTGAAATATGTATTTCAATGGATCCATCCTTGATATGAGATATGTTGTGTAGGCACGGAAGTAGTGCCCACACTTCTGAGCGACCCAAGTCAAAGCGAAGAGAGTGCGTTCCAGCAAAGAATATCGGGCCTCATATGGAGTGAACTTCTTGCTGCGATAAAAAATAGCTTGTTCCTTCCTTCCTATTTCGTCATGTTGCCCCAGAACGTAACTGAAAGCTCCATCTAGTACGGCAAGGTAGAGTAGCAAGGGACTACCTAACTCAGGTGGTACCAAGACTGGAGGTGTGGATGGATACTCCTTGATTCTTTGGAAAGCTTTCTGACAATCCCCGGTCCACTTAGTCGCAGCGTCCTTCTTTAACATTTTGAAGATCGGCTCACAGATGACTGTAGACTGTGTTATGAATCGGCTGAGGCAATTGAGCCTTCCCAAGAAGCTCATAACATCTTTCTTGTTTCTTGGCGGTGGTAGTTCTTGAATGGCTTTGACCTTTGACGGATCCAATTCTATTCCCCGGCGGCTCATAATGAATCCCAGCAACTTCCCAGCAGGAACCCCGAATGCATACTTTGCGGGGTTCAACTTCAGATTATATTTTCTAAACCTGTTGAAGAACTTCCTTAAATCATCCATGTGATCAATTGCTTTCCTCGATTTGATAATGACGTCGTCCACATACACCTCGATCTCTTCGTGAATCATGTCGTGGAATATGGTAGTCATGGACCTCATGTAGGTGGCCTATGTTTTCTTTAAACCGAACGACAACATCTTGCAACAGTACACTCCCCAAGCCGTGATGAACGCCATTTTCTCAGCATCTTCCTCATCCATCCAACTTTGATGATATCCAACGAAGCAATCTACGAAGGACTGTAGCTCATGCTTGGCGCAATTGTCAATTATAATGTGTATGTTTGGCAAGGGGAAGTCATCTTTAGGACTGGCCCGGTTGAGATCTCGGTAGTCGACACAAACTCTGACCTTCCCGTCTTTCTTTGGCACGGGTACAATGTTGGCTAACCATGTCGGGTATTCAACCACCCGGAGAACTCTAGCGTTGATCTGCTTGGTAACTTCTTCTTTGATTTTCAAACTCATGTCAGGTTTGAACTTTCTGAGCTTCTGCTTTACCGGTGGACATGTCAGATTGGTCGGCCGTTTGTGAGCCACAATGGACGTACTTAGACCAGTCATGTTGTCATATGACCAGGCGATTATGTCCTCATACTCCTTTAGGAACTTGGTGTGTTCTTTCTTCTCTGACGGTGACAAATGGATACTGATGCGTGTTTCCTTGACGTTTTCTGAATCTCCCAGGTTGACAACCTCAGTTTCATCCAAGTTGGACTGAGGTCTATTTTCAAAGTTTTCGACCTCTTTAACAATTTCGTCGGGTATATCGTCTTCGTCTGAATCAATGTCCGTTTGTTGCGTCGCCTCATTGCATGTCACAGTCATCGGTTCATCAAGTAAAGTAATAGTAATGTTGTATAGATAAAGTAATAAGAGAAAACAGTAACAGTGAACATCAGATTCATAAAGAAATTGAAAATTGCTTGGATAAATTGAATAACTTGTTTTGAACATTGAAGGTCTTATTGTGGGATTTTAAAAAAAATGAAGAAAAGGGAAAATTGTTTACTAAATAAAACAGTAAATAATGCTTGTTTTTAGCCTTGCTACCCCGAGGCTCGGCAGGCTCAGGTGGTTCTGATAGACCAGTTCTTGAGATATGCTCCCTCGCTTACTGCCTGTACGGAAGGGCCTTCCTCCCCCTCCTCCTCAAGAATAACACAGCAATCCATATCATCATCCTCTAGAAACAAATTCCTTAGTGCAGTGAGTGCTTCTTCTTCGTCTGACCCATAAGTAACGTCGGCCTGCTGGAAGGTCTGTTTCAGATGCGGTATCGGCTGCTCCAATGGGTAGTAAAGACCGCGCCAAGGTGGTGACCAGCTGTTGAATTCTTACCATGTGTACTCATATCCCAGACAGAAAGTAGTACCATGTTTCTTGATTTTGATGGGTTTGGAGATTCCTTGAAGGTTCTTGTCGAGCCCTTATCCAGGATCGTACCCATTCAAGTTTAGTATACTCTTGATTTTTCTATCCCACCATTTTTCTTTGTCAATGGCGTTGACTCGCTCAATATGGTGATAAGTTCATCCACCTAGTTTTATCTTTCCATCAATCACAGGGATAGTCTGGCGACTATAGATAGGGTTGCTACCGTCACCGTGGATTATTACCTCTTGGTCGTTCCACTCAAATTTCACCGCCTGATGTAGTGTTGATGCAACGGCCCCAGTAGCATGGATCCAGGGTCTCCCTAACAGCAAGCTCTAGGATGACGGCACGTCTATTACTTGGAAGTCCACTTCGAACCAGGTTGGTACTATCTGTAAGCATAGACTGATTTCCCCCATGGTAGACCCGTCGAAGGCTTTCACGTTGATTGCTACCTCTCTTATCTTGTGTATCCCTTTACCCAATTTCTTGAGTGTTATTAGCGGACAAATATTAAGACTGGAACCTCCATCGATCAAGATCCTTGTGATGAAATGATCTTCGCATTGCACGGTGATGTGCAATGCTTTGTTATGTCCAAATCCCGCAGGTGGTAACTCGTCTTCATGAAAAGTAATTTTGTGACTTTCCAGTACCTGTCCCACTATGTTGGCCATTTCTCCACTGGTGATGTTGTTCGGCTCGTATGCTTCGCTCAACACTTTTAGTAAAGCATATTTGTGCGTCTCAGAATTCTGCAGTGAAGAAAAAATGCATATCTGTGCTGATGTCTTGTTTAGTTGGTCGATGACCGAATACTCCTTAGCTTGTATTTTCCTCCAAAGATCATCGAAACCTGTTTCAATAAGGGGAGGGCGGTTGGCGGCTTGTTTGCTTGACTCAGCCAGATATTCAGGGGTATACACTCTACCAGTTCTAGTCATACCCTATGCTGCGATGGCTTCCTCAGACCTGTTTTACCTTTCCTTCTTGCCTTGGCTGTATAATCCCAAGGGATAACATCTGAATAGAATGGTGGTGTGGTTGACATTTCTACTGGAATTGGCCATGTCATTCTTACTTCAACTGGAGTGTATGTTAGGGGTGGCAAGACTGCAACCTCGAGTGGTGCTGGTGCATTTGCTGGAGATACAAACTCAACTTCAATTGGCGCTAGCGCCTTCGCCTTTGCAGGCAGAACTGATTCAAACTTAAATGGGATAGACATATTCACCTCGGCACTCTCATATGGATGAATCTGGACTATGATCGGGTTGAGAGTGGCCGTAGGTTTCTTTTGGTCATCGCCTTCTGCGATCAACCCGATTGACCTCTCGGGATCCCAATCATCATCTACTTCAATCATATAGATACCTCCACCCTTATGGTCTGGTAAAGGGTTATTGCGGAAGTTCGGAGCGGGATCCTTTGTGACAATAATCTTTTTATCAATGAGGGTCTGTATCTTATCTTTCAAAGATCGGCATTCTTCGATGGTGTGTCCTTTCATGCCAGAATGGTATGCACAAGATTTGCTTGGGTTAACCCACTGAGAAGGATTCTTAGGGGTGGCATCAGGGATAGGTGTAACGTAACCAACAACTTTGAGTTTTTCATACAACTGCGATGGGCTCGGCTATGGCGGTATATTGCTTTGGAGGGCGGCGATCAAAGTTAGGGAAGTTTTGACGGGTAGGGGGTGATTGATAGTGAGGTGGCTGGGAATTATAGATTTTGTAGACGGGAGCGGGTTGTGAATATCTAGGTGAGGTAGGTTGATAAGTGGGTGGTGGAGGTTGGTATGAAGGTGAGGGTGCTTGGTAGTTTGAGGTGGGCTGATATGTGAAGGGAGGTGTTGGGTAGACTTGGTATTTGGGTGGGGATTTGGCTTGTTGTGCAACCATTATGGCTCCCACGTCTCTCTTCTTACACACCCCGCCAGACTGCAAAGCTTTGTTAGTGGCCTGCAAAGCTTCAAAATTTGTAACTATACCGTTCTTGATGCCTTCTTCAATTCGCTCCCCCCAATTTGATAATTTCGGAGAACTTATGGCCTTCAACCATCATTAGCCGTTCATAATATTGTGGGTCTTGAGCTCAGACAAAGAACTTGTTCATCTATTCCTCCTATAAAGCAGGTCTGACTTTAGCAACTTTCGACCTCCAACGCGTAGCATACTCGCGAAAGGTTTTTGTTAGTTTCTTCTTCATGTTCTGGATGTAGAACACATCTGGTGCGTTCTCTATATTGAATCTAAGCCTTTCCATGAAGTCTGTTGCCATACCTACCCAGTTCGACCATTTCTTAGGGTCTTGGGGTATGTACCAAGACAGTGCGTCTCCCTTCACACTCCTCATGAACAACTTCATGCGGATCCTTTCGTCTTTTCCTGTGCCGACCAACTTATCACAGTAGGTCCTCGAATCGCTAGTGCCATCAAACATCTCGAACTTAAGAGGTTTGTACCCCTCGGGTAGTTCAACATCAGGTTGTATGCAGAGATCTTCATAGTTCAAACATTCAATTCCCTTGACTCTCTCGACACCCTGAACTCGGCTAGTCATCTTTATAAGTTCCTCAACCAGATTCTTGATAAGTAAGTCCTTCTCATCAGATTCGGAGGTATGTGAGATAGGCAGAATGGAGTGGGTCACAGTTTCCACGTAGATGGGACTGTTGTAGGCATGGAAATGGTCTTTTGTGGGGTTTTGTGGTTCGTGGATGGATGGTGGAGCGTTATTGTGGCAAGTGTTGCATTGCAGGGAGAGTTTGGTGAGGTGCAGGGTGATTTGGCTGTTTTGGGATATTCTGTGGTGGTGTAGGGTTGATGTCAGGGACGTTGAGGGAAAATGACAGTTTAGCCAGATTCCGGACCTGGTCGAGCTCCTCTTGAAATTTCAACAATTTATGTTCCAATGGTGACATGTTCTCATGAAAAATCTGAATACCCCGGCCTTCAGTGGTCTCAACCTGTTCAACCGTATTGTCTTTCCTGATACCAATGGATTCTGCCATCTGACTTTTGCCCTTGTTTCTACCTTTGGGAGGACTAAGAGGAAGAGTAGGTGGAGGCCCTTTGGATCTTGTGCGGCGGGCGGATGATGCCAGACTGTGCGAACTAACCTTTGGGGAAGGGGATAATAACTAAAAGAAAAACAAAAACAAAGGTAACCGAGTCAGTGAGGATTATAAAAAATATTGCAGAAATTAAGCACATAATGCGGAAATGTAAAGCGTATCCTAAGTTGGGGACCTCTTTGTGCCCGAGGTAGGCCTAGCGACAAATAAATTTGGAGAACTTAAAATGCTAAACGCCTCATTTTATTGATAGAAAATAGACGAATCATAAGATGACTCTAAATATGCGAAAATAAAAAGCACTAATGGCCATAGGCCTTATTACATTAATGAAGAAAAATAAGACACCCCTATCTATTTGGTCCCAGAAGGACCTTCCCCAGATTCGGCATTCTTTCTTCCCTCGATAAACTTTCCCAACTCGCGAAGTCCCAGTAGTAGGTAAGTTCTGACTAAGTTTCCCCCTTCAGCTTCCTTAGCCTTTTGGCAAGTCTCGATCCTTTTGATGAATTTCTCCTCCAGTTCAACTATGCCTTGCTCCAAGTAACTCAACTTCTTATTGGCGCTGAAACACATGCCCTTCCATTCCTCGTTCAACCTTTTGTTGGACTCATGTAACTTGTGGTGATCATCCTCACATTCACGGATCCTTTTGCATAGTTGGTTGTACTTGACTTGTGCTTCCACCTTTTCGTCTATAACCCGGTGACCTCGAACGAACCCCGACTCGTGACCACCCAGATCTTCTTCTAACCAACCAAGATAGAAAGGAGTGCAACCGGCGTGATACCTGTCTGGTTCGATGGTGTCCTTTTCGAGCCTAATCCTGCAGTGCCATAGGTGCTGAGCTTGGCACTTGTGAGGGCTATCATTATTCTAAAAGTCTGCTCGAAGATGACTCATTTTCTCGACCCTAGGTATGACCTGCTTCCTACCTGCTTGCCTCATAACTCGTAGAGGGACGTAAGGGTATGTCCCCCTTAGACCAATAAAATTAAGCGTCTCGGGACCGAATGATGAACTCGTCTGTCGGAAACCACTCGAACATCCATTGAACCTGATCCTCGATTAAGTTACCAAATAATTCAACCCATCCTTAGGCATTCTATGGCTGAGCGAACATGTCGGGAATATAGTTCATTCGCTTTGGGTGATGGAAAGCGATATGATCATCCCAAATCCTTTGATGGGTGTCTTGTCGGTATTCACGTTTTTGCAGATGTTCTACGATCCAAAGCTGGAGTAAGAGGTTGCAACCTTCGAAATGCTTTGCTCCTCGTTGACACATTTCTAGGGCTCGATATATATCTGCGATGATCATGGGCACAATGCTGAAATCCTGCCCGTCTATCCTTTCCATTAGCGTCTTAGTTACCATGGCCAACCTAGTATGGATTCTTTCCTTCTTCACTAGGAATACTCGGCGATGGATATGTCCCAGAGAAGTGATGGAAAACTCGTCTTGGTAGGTGCAGTATGATTTGCTGTGACTTTACCTTTCATATAAACAGTCGAAAGGGATGTATAAATCCTTCAGACACATCAATTCTAGATTCTTCTTCAAACCCATCATTTTGAGTAAACCCCTGCCCGTGCGGTTTTCAGGCATCAACAACCCCGGAGATTCCCAAGCTAGGCCGGCCAATCCTCCTATCTCTTCTAATAAAGGTGTCATTTCAAGATTTCCAAACCGGAACATGGATCTATCGCAGTCAAAAAATAGAGTATCAGCCTCAATCATCATTTTGTTTGGCTGGATATCTAGAAGAGATGGGAGATTGCCCAGATGTTTTTTGACGAGAGTTTTGTCACTAGAGTGGAGGTCTTCCCACCAATTCAGCAACCTAGGATGAATATTGGCGACCATGCTGAATCTGGGGAATTTATGTGTCATTTTCTGCAAAACAAACAAGGTTAGACCCCTTACCCCCACCTGACTCGACTATTTAACACCAGTAATTAGCAGGAAGCATTTAGTTCTCCAAATAAATGCACAGAGCGTGAGGGTGTTCGTTTGGGTTCCAGGGGAACCCAGTGGACTTCGGACAAGGTTGTCTTAAAGGCTATTGTGCGGACAACACGTTAACCTGGCTAAGTTGACCATAATGCATGCAACAGTATAACAGAGTAAGGTTTCTATGGGGTTTTACAATGGTACCCTTGAGCGGACAACTCAAGGGGGGAAGGCACGGAACTGTCGACTGCACCGCTGATCGACTAGTTTTATCGCAAATACGTCTTTCCGAATTTAAGGGGTAATAGCATAGGAATAGCACAACCACTCATTGTAAGCATTGCTATAGTATTTTGTTTGGCACGAGTTGAGTATGAATGTCGAACATGGTATGCAATAAATAAGCATTTAAACAAATAGTCATATATTTGCACGTTAAGGAGAGTGGTAAATACAACAGTTATGATTGAAAGCGGTTACAAAGGAAAACAAAAAGACATTTTAGTTTTGCTCATGTTAAATAAATTCTTAAAAGAAGTAAACAATTAACGGCATGTAATAGGGAATAGGAAAGGGTGCAAACATTTAAACATAATTAAAGGTCCAAATTCACGAAACAACTTGCAATGGTAAAAGCCTAGGTAATCCCCAGCAGAGTCGCCATGTTGTCGTGCCCCCCCTTTTCCCCCTCTTAAAGCGGAGAGATCGGGTTTATGACATTTTGGACAACTCCTTTTGAAGTTTAAAAAGGGTTAAAAGGAAGAGTCGCCACCTAACGATTTTTATGGTGCGTTAGGGCACCTAGATTAGTTAACTCATAAGACTAGTTTGTGTTACCAGAGATTGGGTAAGGGCTTGAAGTTATCCCAAGGGGAAGGTATTAGGCACCCCTCAGGATCCACAACTCTGGTTCCCGACCAAATGGTTTTCGTGAATTCGGACAGTAAGAAAATAACGAATAAGGCTCATATAAGAGGGGATTTCAAACAAGTATTGAAGTTTATTAAAATGTTTAAAGCAATCAAAAGTAAATATTTGAGAAAAAGATGTCCTAGGTTTAAAGTAATATGGATCACATCAATGCAATACCCGATAGGCAGAGCTACACGTGGTATTAGCGCACCGGTCATCATATACATATTCTACCCTTTCCCACCCCGTGAGGGTATTTAAAACGTGTGTTGGTCACAAACTCTATTGCGTGTTATTACTCGTCCCATCCTATCGGTCCTTGAGGAGGCTAGGACTAATATTCCTAAAAGGGGAAGTACTAGGCTTAACCCTTAGGTTTAAAGGACAAAATGCTAAGCGACAGGCAAGAACAGTTAGGACTGCAAACAGAGGGGAAACACATAGATGCAAATTCAAGGCTAAGATATTCCTCCACAAGTTACACGCATAATAAGCACAACTAAAACACAAGTAAGGTCTTTAACTTCAAATCCTAAGACAGGATGGCTACATGTGAATACAATAGAGGGACAAATTAATTAATGAATTTTAGCAGAAGAAATAACCTGGTCAGTTTTAAACTTCCATTAGCTAAGTTATGCACAGAGGAAAACAGTTTTCAGTTTTACAAATGTTGATACCTAAGGCTTTCCTAGGTGTATGGAAATACTCCAAGAAATAGTCAATCTGTTTTAGACTTAGAGGTGATTAAACTAATGTGGATGCAGTCTGATGACCCAAAAGGTCATCTTACATAATTTAAGCTATATCTGTGTTCCGAGGCTCCGAGGGCCTCCGTTAGTCTCACCTCGATATGCGTACGCAGCCCGGGCGCGTAGCTGAGAAGCTATCATGTTAAAATTTGATAAAAATGAGTTTTGATAATTAATAAATGAATATAGTTGACTTTGGTCAACATTTCTGGTAAACAGACCCGGACCCATGATTCGACGGTCACGGAGGGTCGGTAGGAAACTATGGGACTTGGGCATATGCTCGGAATCGAATTCCGAGGTCCCAAGCCCTAGAAATGAATTTTTAAAGAAAATTGTTTTCTGAAAATAATAAAGGATTTTGAAAACGAATAATTATGTGAAAACCGTGTTACCGGGTCCGTATTGTGGTCCCGGGGATCGGAACAGGTTTATTATATATTATTTGTCTTATCTGTAAAATTTGGTGTAAAACGGGCGTGAATTGAGTGGTTTCGGATCAAAAATGAGGTTTTGAGGTTTTAAAGAATTTGAAATGTGGCTTGGAAAGTGATGTTATGTCCCCGAGGTCCGAATGAAATTCCGAGACCGGGAATAGTTCCGTTGTGTCATTTATAACTTATCTGCAAAGTTTGAAGTCATTCCGAGCAGTTTAGGCCGGTTCGACGTATTGAAGTGAATTCTAGAATTTTGAAGTTCTTAAGATTTGAATAAATAAGTTTTGGGGTTTGATTTCGAGTTCCGCTGTTGTTTTTCGTGTTCCGAAAGTTCGAGCGAGTCCGCTTAGTGATTTAGGACTTGTTGGTATCTTTGGGCGGGGGCTCGGGTGGGCCCAGGTGCCTCCCGGACCACGCGCGAGGCCAAAAACGAGCAAAAACCACTGCTGGTGCACACCAGCTGGTGTGACTGCAGGTGCGGTTGCCCAGCCGCAGGTGCGGTCCCAGCCTCGCAGATGTGATCCCCAGCCCTTTTCCCAAAGTACGCAGGCGCGTGACCGCAGGTGCGGTCCAGGCCATCGGAGGTGCGAGTTTTCCCGCAGGGGCGCCCAAATTCCGCAAGGGCGGCTCCGCAGGAACGGTTCCTTTTCCGCAGGTGCGGCCCCTTCTGGGCTAGCCCAAGTCTGCAGATGCGATCATTTTTCCGCACCTGCGGTATATTGCCCAGTTAATTCTTTACTCTGAAATCCAAAACAGTGTTATTCCGGGATTCTTATAAAAATACACGAACTCCTCCTTCTCCAAGCCCCTTAGGCATCCATTGAAGCTTCCTTTCACCAATACTTCGTGGGTTAGTGAATCTTAACTTGTTTCCTTCATTTTCCATTAATCNTAATTTCGACCACGTGGGTCCGGGATCAAATTTTGGAATTTTAGGAAGAATGATTAGAAATGGGTAATTAGGCTATGGGTTTGAGTTATTGAGTCATTATTGATATACTTGAGTTGAATATGTCTAGATAATATCGTTTCGGAGCCGGATTATAAAGGAAAGGCGGTGTTAGAGGGTTGATCGCTCTATTTTGGACCCGAGGTAAGTGACTTGCCTAACTTCGGTGAGGGAATAGGTATTGTTTGCTACGTGTTTACTTGTTAATCATGTTCGTTGCATAGGTAGAGTGACGAGTACCTATGTGATGAGAGTCTAGCATGACCGTGAGTCTAACATGATAGTAATCGTAGCTTTTCTTCCATGTCTTTTATATTATGAAATCGCCATTATTTGTAATAGTACGTTGTTGGTTGTGGTGCAAGATTGAGACGTAAATTGTTGTTGAGGATGAATATTTGTTGTCAAAGATACTCTGTTTAGATTGGTATAGCTGAGACCCTTGCCGGGCAATTGTGTGTTTAATATTGATATGTACCCCCTCGTTGAGCATTATTGTCTTGCATTTCTATTATATTGAAATTTCCTTGCCATTGATATTTATACTGTTCTGGTAAGGAAGAGGGGTGATGTTATTGTTATGCACGAGGGGACATGCCGTGCCGAGTGTTGATATTGTTATATATGCACGAGGGGACATGCCGTGCCGATTGATATTTATTATATACACACGAGGGGACATGCCGTGTTGTGATATTGCGATATATGCACGAGGGGACATGCCGTGCCGATTTGATATTTGAGATTACGCACGAGGGGACATGCCGTACTCTGTTATTTGATTGATTCCCGTATACTGATAGATGTTTCTTCGGTTCCTGTTTTTACCTTCCAGCCGCATTCTCACTGTAGCGTTGTGAATTAGATATTGTTTTCCCTGTATCCCTAGCATGTACACTCCATAGCTTATTTTATTGTTTAAGTTCCGATATTATTGCTGCCCCGTTAATATGTTTCCCCTATTTGTTGCCATATCTCTTCTATTTGACCATACTTGTCTTCATTATCGGTAAATTCTTGTACGTATATCTGCTTAAATTAGGACAGGTGATCGTATTATGCTAAGTCTAGCCTCGTCACTACTTCGGCCGGGGTTAGGCTTGGCACTTACTCAGTACATGGGGTCGGTTGTACTGATACTACACTGCACTTCCTTGTGTTGTGCAGACCCTGCTACCGGACCCCGTGGAGCGTTCTGAGGGAGATACCTTCAGTCCACGTCAGAGCTTCGAGGTATACACTGGCGTTCGTGGATCCCGAGGCTTCTTTCCTTTACCGCTTCATTGTCTTTCTCCTTTATTTTCAAGACAGTGTTGTACTTTCATTCCAGACTTGTATTTAATATTCTAGTAGCTAGTCTGTGGGATTGTGACACCCCAGCTTTGGGAGTTTACGTTATTTCATGATTGTTATGTTCTTACTTTCCGCATTTAAAGTTTTGTTATCTTTATTAGCGATGCTCGAAGGATTCTGTTGGGAATATGAAAGAAGGAAAAACATGTTATCGATTTTGGGTTAAACAGTTGTCCCACTATTATCTCAGTATGTTACGGGAATTGGTTGAAGTTGACGAGTTAGCATTTTATTCCATATTAAATGATTTTAAATTGCTAGTGCAAGTTATACGTTGGCTGGCCTAGCGGGTTCAACGTTAGGCGCAGTCACGGCCTAAAGGGTGGGAATTTGGGTCGTGACAAGTTGGTATCAGAGCTCTAGGTTGCTTAGGTCTCACAACTCACGGACAACCTTGGTAGAGTCTGAGGGATCGGTACGGAGACGTCTGTATTTATCCCTAGAGGCTGCTAAGTTAGGATACTCCTCTTCTTTTCATACTCTGTCGTGCGTAGTATATTTTGGTATACTGATCGAGTTTCTATTCTATTCTCTCGCAGATGGCGAGGACGCGTGCTTCCCTTGGTTCCGCTCAGCAGCCCGACACTCCTGCTACAGCTCCTACGAGGGGTCGAGGTCGAGGACGAGGCCGAGGCCGGGGCAGAGCTCAGCCTAGAGCAGCAGCCCCAGTGGAGTACCCTCAGGTCGAGTCCGACAAGGAGGTCCCAGTTCCGGCAGTCCCAGTTGGACCAGCGCAGGTCCCAGAGGGGTTCATTGTTACCCCGGTGCTTCAGGACGCCCTTGTCCTCTTGGTGGGACTTATGGAGAGTGTGGCTCAGGCCGGACTACTTCCGACTGCACTAGCTGTCTCTCAGGCTAGAGGAGGTACCCAAACTCCTGCCACTCGCACTCCAGAGCAGGTAGCTCAGCAGTTTCAGTCGCCGGCACCTCAACAAGCCGTATTGGTTCTGCCAGTTATTCCAGCTCCAGCAGCTGAGGGAGCGGCTATGTCCGCAGATGCTTTATGGAGGTTAGACAGGTTCACCAAGCTCTTCACAGCTACATTCACTGGCGCTTCTTCTGAGGACCCCCAGGACTACTTGGACAGTTGCTATGAGGTTCTACGGAACATGGGCATCGTGGAGTCCAACGGGGTTGATTTTGCTACTTTTCGGCTGTCTGGTGCAGCCAAGACTTGGTGGAGAGACTATTTCCTAGCCAGACCAGCTGGGTTTGTACAGTTGACTTGGTCCCAGTTCATGGAGGTATTCTTGGGCAAGTTCCTTCCCATTACGCAGAGAGAGGAGCTACGGAGGCAGTTTGAGCGTCTCCAATAGGGTTCCATGACCGTTACTCAGTACGATACTCGGTTCATTACTCTGGCTCATCATGCTTTATTGATACTCCCCACAGATCGGGAGCGGGTC
>ML293293.1:2890-18117 GCA_005239495.1 Nicotiana undulata
AATTTGACACACATAATTATTAATGTTAGTTTGGTGACACTGGGTCTCAAATATCGAGCCTGGAACCCATAGGTGTGTATATATATGTTGTACAATTAAATAATGAAAAATTAATAATTTAATTATAAAACAAACACACAAAATTATAAAAAATATTGAATTTGACACACATAATTATTAATGTTAGTTTGGTGACACTGGGTCTCAAATATCGAGCCTGGAACCCATAGGTGTGTATATATATACTGTACAATTAAATAATGAAAAATTAATAATTTAATTATAAAACAAATACACAAATTATAAAAAATATTGAATTTGACACACATAATTATTAATGATAGTGTGGTACTACTGGGCCTCAAATATCGAGCCTGGAACCCATAGGCATAAATATTGTATAACTCAAAAAATTTACAGATTAAACATACAATTAATGTTGTTTTAATTTACAGTTGATGACATGGACGTGCCGCCCATACATCCCGGCCCTCACTCGTTTGAGCTATTAGTCCTACTGGGCGATCATAGATCCGCTTTTATATGGGACGGACAGTTACTTACGCAGACTCTCCGTGCTAGGAGAGTGGATGACATGTGGGATTTTTTGAGGGATAGAGATCTACATCCCCATGTAGTCCAGTTCCTGAAGGAGTTGGGATTTTATAGGATTATTGAGATCGGCCGAATACAGCTCGACTGGGCTTTGATAACGGCGTAGATTGAGCGGTGGAGACCGGAGACACATACTTTCCACCTGCCCATTGGCGAGGCCACCACCACGCTTTAGGACGCTGAGGTTTTATATGGCCTCCCCGCTGTTGGCTTGCCCGTTTCACTGCCTATGCATATGAGATATTTTTCGCGGGCGGATTATTTTGATATGCTGCACAGGCTCACCGGTTTCAGGCCACAGGACGATATTGTATCGTCGGGGGCCAGTTGTATGCAATTGACCCCTATTAGAGAGTACCTGGAGGTAATCCACCCCACTATCACCGACGAGTCGGCGGAGGAGGATATTGCCCGATATACGAGGTTGTTGTTGCTTCTTCTATTTGGGGGAGTCTTGTTCCCGAACACTTCGGGGAACCTAGTGAGTCTGTTGTTTCTTTATCATATTGCGCGGTTCGATGACTTACCCCATTACAACTGGGGTGATGTTGTTCTCGCATATTTGTACAGGCAGATGTCCGGGCTTGCATGGGTGTCGAGAGACGTTTGTGGCTTTTTACCGCTTCTACATGTGACAACATATTCAAATAATATGTTCATTAGTTACAATTCTACCTAGTTAGAATTAATCTTATACCTTATGTCAACTTTGTATGTTAGGTTTGGGCCTGGGAGCTGTCGCGCCCCTTTTTTCTATCGCACGGGTTAGGTACGGAGAGATCGGGTTTATGACATTTTTGGACAACTCCTTAAAGGGAAAGGTTTAAGGAACCACCTAACGATTTTTATGGTGCGTTAGGGCACCTAGAGTTGATAACTCATAAACTAGTTTGCATTACCAGAGATTGGGTAAGGGCTTGAAATTATCATAAGGGAAAGGTGTTAGGCACCCCTCAAGATCCACAATTGTGGGTCCCAGCCAAGAAATTTTGTGAATTTGGACAATGAACAAATAGCAAGCAAGGTTCACATAAGAGGGGATTTCACACAAATCATAATTTATTAAAGGTTTTGAAAACATTACAAAAAATAAAGAAATTATCCTAGGTTTAAAGTAATACGGATCACATCAATGCAATACCCGGTATGTCACTTCCTCAAAGAGGCGGCTACACGTGGTATTAGCGCACCGGTCATCATATCCGTATTCTACCCTTCCCACCCCGTAAAGGTTATTTAAGACGCGTGTGTTGGTCACGAATGCTTATCACGTGCTATTACCCGTCCCATCATATAAGTCCTCGAGGGTATTTAGGACTATTATTCCTACACGGTGAGTACTAGGCTGAACCCGTAGGTTTAAAGGACAAAATGCTAAGCGACATACATAACAAGTAGGACTACATGTAAGGCAAATAAAGGCTCACAGATCCCTCCACAAGTAAGCATGTAAGTAGCACGTCTCAAGCACAGCTAAAGTCTTAAAGACAGGATTTAAAACAGAAGTTTTTGAGTTGAAAATCAGTAGGTTTCAGCAGTTTTGGTAAGTAACTGATTCCTTGGAAACTTGGTAATAAAGTAGGAAATCCGATTAAAACAGAGTAGCTTAAAGAAGAGTGATTGAATCTAAAAGGTCTAGTAATTCAAAGATAGTAGCAGGATTTAAAAGTGCACATCATTTTAGATGAAGTTTTCAGTAAAAGCAGATGAAGAACTTCAGAAAATTAGTAATGAAAGAGTGATTCACCAAAGCGCCAGTAACTTTTAAAAGACCCAACGGTTCAGAGTGGAGTAGAAATCAGTAGTTCAATAAAACTTTTAATAAAAGTAGCATGAGTAAACTATTTCATAAAATAGGGCAAGGGTTCAAACCGAATGATTTTTGGAAAAGAGTGAACTGACTCTAAAATCCAGTAACACACAGAGCAGCAATCCAATAACTTAATTAAAGAGGAACTGAATGCATGATTTCCAGCATTAGTATTTGAAAAGAAGTGGGGTAGGAATTTTTAGAAAATAGGGTGAATTTTAGAAAGAGATAAAACAGGAATGGAAAGCATCATGGTTTAGGAATTTCAAAATAAGGGACTGATTGATCCTAATACCATCTAAGTGAAACACGATTAGGTTTTGGTTTTAATAATGTATTAGGCCTAAGGTTTGCCTAGGCGCTCGTATACATTGCCTATTTGTTTAAAAGCGAGCATGCAGACTTCAGTTCCAATTTTAAGAGAGGTGATGTTATATTTGCAGATTGTTTCAACCAATTGACCACCTTTTAGCGGGATTATCACATTAGATACAGGCTAACTAGGTGTTCAGCAAAATATAACTTGAAACAAACATGCTGAAGGTAAGGTCCTAAGAACATGATATCTAATGCACACAAGGATACCTAAGGACATGGTTTCTAAATGAAATGTTTATGAAATGCAGTAGCCATACATTATATCATTTGTTGTAGTTATTAACTGTGAACAGGGCTTATAAAATGACAGGATCATAATAGACATTTTGAAACAAAAAACCTATACAGGATTTTTATTACATGATATGCATGTCCTAAGCAGGGTACTATTGCACACATAGGGAAATAAATCATATAGACATGATTTCTACCCGTTACTATACTAAACATGCATACCCCCCCCCCCCCCCCCCACCACCTCGCCCACCCCACCANCCAGATCCAACATGCCATATGCCACGACCTCTTGTAACCCAGGTGTGTCATAGTTCCTAAGGATCTCAGGGGATCCCAGGTTGTGCTCACACCCAAGTTCCCTAGCCAGGAATGAGTAGGTGACGTGTGGAATGCCAGCCTTGTGTGTCAGAGTTCAATGGGTACTCAGGGGTCCCCAAGGCAGTGCTCACTAGAAGGGGGTTTAACCTAAAGTCTAAGAGTAGTGAGATGTGCTTGTAATTTAAATGAGTTGAGTTTGAAAGTAGTTTAAAGCATCAGTTCTGAAATACAACTTCAGAGGACGATGTAAGAGTTTATGAAAACCAGTTTACAAAAGGAAAGAAGCATGCCCACCATAACTCAGCAGATATACAGAGTTCCAGAAGCAAACACAAACAGGGGAAAGGGAGTTAGGAACAAATAATTCTTATGATAGCAATAGAATAGAGTTACAGGTTTCCAAATAATTATAACATAGTTATCACAAAGTATCACATATTGTGGATTAGGATTAGTACCATGTAACACTTAGACATCAGGGGTGCATGCTTATAGTATTGAAAGTCAGACAAATGATGGAAACACATAAGAAAATACTGGTCATGCTGATACAAGAAACAATAATCATAGGACAGGAACAAGTATAGGAGTCAAGCAGAGTCATAGTGAATCACATAAGGGGAGCAGGAAGCATACTAGACTAAAGTGAAAAGGAAAATAACAGAGACGTGCCAGTTGCATGGTTGACAATAGAACCATAAGTAGAAGCACAAAAGGAATAACAAGTATATTAGCAGGAACTAAAACATATTGTGTTGGGGTCCTGTAAACTTAAATTAGGGACATACCAGTCAAGGGATATAGCGCAGCAAAATGTAAGGAGTTGGTGCAGCAAACAGTGGTATGCAGAACAATAGAACAACATCAAGATAGTAGTGCACAGAATCAAGAGAGAGCAATAATGATTACTCAGTATTGGCTTTTCGCCGACTGAGTAGTCAATAACCAATGTAAAGAGAAAGAATCGATGTGTATAGAAACAAAGAGGATTCAGAACAATGTTAATGTTCTGAGTTTGAGTATGCTTTAGTGACATGCAATGTAAAAGGTGTGTTTTGATATCAATGTTCTCAATATCTTCGTGTGTCCTATGAAAAGAGAGGAGACAGGGTATATATAGTTTTAAAAACGAGTAGTAACATAAGGTAAGGAATAATAGTTTAACGTAATTATAGAAGTAATTTTCAATCATAATCAATCAAAGGCCTGGACTCCCTTTAATTAGGGAGTCACAATTCAAACGGCACAATTAGGACTAAATAAGGAAAAGAATCAAGGTGTAAACTGACCATTTACCATAACAGGAGCAGTAAAGAATATAGCAAGTAGTTAAGTCTAGGTACATAGCACAATAACTAGGGAGGGTATATGTTAAACAAATCAGTAGCATATTCGTGTCCATAAATAGGGCATAGTACAATCTAGTTATAGAAATTAGTCACAGGAATCAAGAATGGAATTATAAATCAAAGGGCTTAACGACAGTATCACACAAACAAGGAAACAATTCAAAAACTAGTACGAAATTACAAGAAAAATACACAAAGTCACTATTTAGGGAAGACATCACAGGTCTAAGGAGTTTACCCAGAAATCAGTACAAATCACTATGTGAACAATCAATAGAGAAAATAGTCAGACTTACTAGATGTTTAAACAACAAGCATTGAACAATAATCAGAGAAGCCCTAAGCAACCATTTGGAGAATCAGCAGGAGATAGCAACGAATTAAAGCGAGAATCACAAAGAACGCACAGATAGTTTCATAGGAAACGAATACACATAGTCATGCAAATAAAAGACAGCCTAGAAAAATAGGTTTTTTTAGCATAGTAGTTCAGACAACATGACAAGCATGAGAAAAATCGCTCAAACATGGTAGAGATTTCTAAAAATCAAAAGAAGAATTGCTTTGAAAACAGGGTTAGGAAACCCTAGACTTCGAAATCGTTAAAAATGAAATTTTCCAGAGAAAAATATAGAAAAGTTTCATAATACTGTAGATCTATAATAGATCTTATAGAAAAGGTCGAAATACAGAAGCTTAGGGTTTCGTGGAACCCAAAGGAGAGGGAAAACCTCATAGATGGCACCGGCTTAGGCCGGGATGGCTGTGAATTTTACTCAAACGGTCGGGGAGGCCGGAAAGGTGGCACGGGACCATGGGAGATGAGAGAACCGCTCTGAGCTCGCCTGAGGACCCCAGGGCATCACTGGACTGGTGAGAGGTAGGTGGATAACCATGAAATGATAAAGACCCAAGGTTTCTGGTGAGAAACTGGCCGGAGAAGATGAACGGAACCTATCGGAGGAGAGAGGTCAAGGAAACTTCTTGAAGGGAGCTAGAGAGTCTCAGAGAGATAGATAGATAGAGAGAGATAGTGAGAGGAATCGTCTCGAAAGAAAATGAGACGGGAAAGGGGGGGTTAGGTTAGAGTTAAATTAGGAAGGTTTAGTTTGGACCGTTGATCAAATTTGATCAACGGTCGAGATCTAGTCTTAGGTGGGCCGGGTAGATTTAGGATCTGGGCTGGGTATTCAATTGGGTTTGGGTTGGGTAATTGGGTTTAGAGGTGGGGTTGAAATGTGGATAATATTTAAATAAAAATAGGCTAGATGTTAAATACCCAATAAAAATAGGTAATTAATTAATTAAAGTATCTAATAATTATGAAAATATAATGTTAAGTTTAAATAGGTAAAATTACAGTATTAACCGATATTGAGTGTAAGAAATACATAAGTTCCGAATTAAAATAATACAAAATGTCTAATTGGGCCATAATTGTAAAATTATTGTAATTGAAATTAAATAAGACCCAATTGACTAATTCGTGAAATAATTAGATTTTAATAGATAAAATAATGATTATAAATAACATGTTGAGCTAGGAAATATTTTGAAATTATTTAGAGCATAATTATGAATTATTTAATTATGCAATATTTAAAAGAAACAGGAAATAACTTAATAAAAATATGAAAAATAGGAAAAAATGCTCATTATTACGAAGAGTAATTTAGAAAGCTTATATGCAAGTTTGCAAATAGTTTGAGAAAAAATTGGGTATCAACAGCTACCCCTCTTTACCCGGGAAGGATGAAAGAGCTGTCGGGTAAAGATATGATGACCAATTTTTGACCGGGTGGAAATTGGATGAGAGATTTAGGCCGCACCCTGGTTTCTGAGTTGCCTACATATCCCTGGTTTTATAGGAATCAGGCCGTATGTAGTTCCGAAATCATCGGCGAAATATACTGATGATGTTTCACAAGAACGGACGCAAGGTGCGAGGTAAGGCAAAATTGGAAGGTCTTACGGGGTTGTTTTGGAGAACTGGAGCGGTCCTCTCCTGCCTGGTTGGTTGTTCTGGCCGGATTACCTGCAAGTAAATAACAAGCCTATATCGTGCATAATATAAATATGATGCAAGTTCCCGTTGGACTATGGATGTCGTCTTTGGACAATTTAGGATGATGTCCTTAGACCATGATGTCCTGGGCCATGAATCGCTTGGTGCGGGATTCGCAGGCTATGAAATGATGTTCTCGAGCCATGAGGATGGTGCCTCCGAACCATGGTGCCTTTGAATATTGATATGCATGTTGAATAAAGAGATCCTTAGGCCATGAAATGATGTTCTCGGGCCATGAAGATGGTGCCTCTGAACAATGACGCCTTTGGACAAGTTGGCAATATTTTAGCCCATGAAGAATGCAGTAGTATGATGCTGACAAGACAGATCTTAGTCTTGCGATTTGCGAAAGGAAAGAGGGGCAGAGCTTAGCCCGAAAGAAAGCGTAAATAAATAATGCAACGAAAGGTGATTGCTTTGAAAAGGTAGAAAGGAGCTTTGTGTAATGAAGTAAAATGCGGAGAGAGGTAGCGTGGAACCTCGGAAGGCAGAATGATAGCCTTATGCAATACAGGAAAATAAATGATGGGGAGGTAGCGCTTAACCCCGGAAGGCAGAATGGTAGCCTTATGCAAAGATGCGAATAATGCAGGGAAGGTAGAGCTTAACCTCGGAAGGCAGAATGGTAGCCTTATGCAATGCGAGAAAATGCAAGGGAGGTAGAGCTTAACCTCGGAAGGCAGAATGGTAGCCTTAAAAAATGCAGAGGAGGTAGAGCTTAACCTCGGAAGGCAGAATGGTAGCCTTATGCAATGCGAGAAAATGCAGGGGAGGAAGAGCTTAACCTCGGAAGGCAGAATAGTAGCCTTATGCAATGTGAGAAAACATAAAATGACAATAAGAGTTCTTAGCTGATGATAGGTTTTGGCGATATGATTGTTGTGAATAAAGCGTTGTTTGCGAAAATAGTAAGTGTCGGCATGCGCGACGAGTTTGAGAGCGTATCTTTGAGAAGTATGCATCTTGCGGGGATAATAAGATGTTTTGGGCTTTCGCCGTATTTGTGCCTACATCCAAAGAAAAAGTGTGAGTTCCGTAAAGGGGAGGGTTAGTTCGTATCCCCGCTGGCTCGGCTCGGCCTATCTGCTTGATAATGATAACTTTGTTGTACCATGGGGGTAGCGTTGCTAAACAAGCTATTTTGGGAAGTAAATATGCACGGTTTTACAAAATATAACATATAATTTAAAACAAATTTCTTGGGATGAACCGACGACCACGACACGGTTCAAGACATTGCAGCCTCTCTTGCTGCGGAATTTTGAGGGTCCTCCTAAAAATTCTACCCCAGTTTGATAGGTGACTGCTTCTGACTATTGCTTGTGCGGCGACCAGCTGAACTCACTTCGGAATTTTGAGGTCCCTCTTCAAAATTCTGCCCCAGTTTCCATTCGTGGGAAAATGATTTTTTTATAAAAATGTGACCGAACCCATAGGGCTGCCTACGTATCCCCTCTTAAACAAGAATCAGGTCAGGCGTAGTTCAATTTACAACATTGAGAAAAGCATAAAGAGTTACACATAGTAGCGCTTGACTGCATCTGAGTTGATTGGTTTAGGCCAAACTTCTCCATCCATTTCTGCAAGTATGAGTGCTCCTCCTGTCAGCACTCGGTGGACCATGTACGGGCCCTGCCAATTGGGAGATAATTTCCCTTTTGCTTCGTCTTGATGAGGAAATTTTTTCTTTAACACCAGCTGCCCTGGTATGAATCGTATCGGCTTGACTTTCTTGTTAAAGGCTCTGGTCATTCTGTTCTGATATAGCTTACCATGACAAACCGCGTTCATTCTTTTTCCGTCTATGAGGGCTAATTGCTCATAGCGGCTTCTTACCCATTCTACGTCGCTGAGCTTAGCTTCTTGTATGATTCTCAGAGATGGAATCTCAACCTCGGCGGGAATAACAGCCTTTGTGCCGTATACCAGCATATAAGGAGTTTCCCCAGTTGATGTGCGAATCATGGTGCGGTATCCCAATAGGGCGAATGACAGCTTCTCACGCCACTGCTTGTGTTTCTCTATCATCTTTCTTAGTATCTTCTTGATATTCTTGTTGGCAGCCTCAAGGGCTCCATATATTTGAGGTCTGTATGCTGTAAAATTCTTGTGTTTGATCATGAAGGTTTCACACATTGCTTTCATCAAATCACTGTTTACGTTGGAACCATTGTCGGTGATGATTGACTCTGAAACTCCGAACTGACAAACAATGCGGTCGCGGACAAAGTCGGCCACGACTTTCTTGGTAATTGCTTTGTAAGATGCTGCTTCGACCCATTTGGTGAAATAGTCAATGGCGACCAAGATAAACCTGTGTCCGTTGGAGGCGGCAGGCTCGATTGGTCAAATAACATCCATGCCCCAAGCGGCGAACGGCCAGGGTGAGCTTGTTGCATTAAGCTCACTGGGAGGTACCCTTATCATATCCCCATGTATCTGACATCGGTGGCGTTTGTGGACATACTGGATGCAGTTTGTTTCCATGGTCATCTAGAAATAACCAGCCCGAAGTATCTTCTTTGCTAGAACAAACCCGTTCATATGAGGACCGCATGTACTAACACGTATTTCCTCCAACAACTTTGTTGCTTCCTTTGCTTCGACACATCTTAGCAAACCCAGATCGGGAGTCCTCCTGTACAGGATTCCTCCGCTGTGAAAGAAATTGTTTGATAACCTTCGAAGAGTGCGCTTCTGAGTAGCGTTTGCAAGCTCTGGGTACTCTCCCTCTGCCAAGTACTCTTTGATATCATGAAACCAAGGTTTTCCGTCTGCTTCCTCTTCAACATGGGCGCAGTGAGCCGGTTGATTGTGGATCCCCACTGGGATGGGATCAGTGAAGTACTTGTCTGGATGCTGGATCATAGATGACAAGGTATCCAATGAATCGGCGAACTCATTCTGGATTCTGGGAACACGCCGGAATTCAATCTTTGTGAACCTCTTTCTCAATTCCTGCACCCGATGTAGGTATGGCAGTATTTTGGAATTCTAGATCGCCCATTCTCCTTGGACTTGGTGTATCAATAAGTCTGAATCACCAATCACTAATAAATCCTAAACATTCATGTCGATGGCCAAGTTGAGCCCCAAGATGCAGGCCTCATATTCAACCATATTGTTGGTGCAGGGGAACCTGAGTTTGGCGGATACCGAGTAGTGCTAACCGGTTTCTGAAATTAAGACTGCTCCAATACCCACGCCTTAGAAGTTTGCAGCCCCATCAAAGAACATCATCCATCCATCGTAGGATTCTACAATGTCCTCTCCTACGAATGACACTTCTTCATCGGGGAAATACGTTTTCAATGGTTCATATTTTCTGTCAACAGGATTTTCAGCAAGATGATCGGCTAATGCTTGTCCCTTAACCGCCTTCTGAGTTGCGTAAATGATGTCGAACTCACTTAACAGGATCTGCCATTTAGCTAGCTTTCCAGTGGGCATGGGCTTCTGAAAGATGTACTTTAGCGGATCCATCCTTGATATGAGGTACGTTGTGTAGGCACGAAAATAATGCCTCAGCCTCTGTGCGACCCAAGTCAAAGCACAACAGGTGCATTCTAATAGAGAATATCGGGCCTCATATGGAGTAAACTTCTTGTTAAGGTAGTAAATTGCTTGCTCTTTCCTCTCTGTTTCGTCATGTTGCCCGAGAATGCAACCGAAAGCTCCATTTAACACAGCAAGGTAGAGTGATAGAGGTCTACCCGACTCTGAAGGTACCAAGACTGGTGGTGTTGAGAGGTACTCTTTGATTCTGTCGAAGGCCTTTTGACAATCCTCAGTCCATTTGGTGGCAGCACCCTTTCTTAGCATTTTGAAAATCAGTTCACAAATGACAGTGGACTGGGCTATGAATCGGCTGATATAATCGAGCCTTCCTAGAAAACTCATAACATCCTTCTTGTTCCTTGGTGGCGGCAATTATTGGATGGCTTTGACCTTTGATGGATATAGATCTATTCCTCGATGACTGACAATCAATCCTAGCAGCTTGCCAGCAGGAACCCCGAACGCACACTGTGCAGGGTTAAGTTTCAGATTGTATTTTCTTAACATGTTGAATCACTTTCTCAAATCTTCCATGTGATCAGCAGCTTTCTTTGATTTGATGATGACGTCGTCCACATATACCTCGATCTCCTTGTGACTCATATCATGGAATATAGTAGCCATGTCTCTCATGTAAGTGGCCCCTGCATTCTTCAGACCGAATGGCATCATCTTGTAAAAATACACTCCCCACGGCGTAATGAAGGACGTTTTATCGGCATCTTCTTCGTCCATCCAAATCTGATGGTAACCAGCAAAACAATCTACAAAGGACTGCAGCTCGTGCTTGGCACAGTTGTCAATTAAGATGTGTATGTTTGGCAGGGGGAAGTCGTCTTTCGGACTGGCCCGGTTGAGATCCTGGTAGTCGACGCAGACTCTGACCTTCCCGTCTTTCTTTGGCACAGGCACAATGTTAGCTAATCATGTAGGATAATCGACCACCAGGAGAACCCCGGCGTTGATCTGCTTGGTGACCTCTTCTTTGATTTTCAAGCTCATGTCTGGTTTGAACTTCCTGAGCTTTTGCTTCACTGGTGGGCATGTTGGATTGGTTGGCAGCTTGTGGGCCACAATAGATGTACTGAGGCCAGTCATGTCATCATATGACCAGGCGAATATGTCCTCATATTCCCTTAAGAATTTCGTATATTCCTCCATTTATGACGGCGATAGATGAATGCTGATGCGTGTTTCTTTGACGTTCTCTGCGTTTCCCAGGTTGACGACCTCAGTCTCGTCCAAGTTAGACTTAGGTCTATTCTCAAAGTTCTAGACCTCTTTAATAATGTCCTCAGGTATATCATCTTTGTCTGACTCGGAATCCGTTTGTTGTGTTGCCTCGTTGCAGGTCACAGTCGTCGGTTCATCGAGATAAGTAATAGTAATGCTATGTAAATAAAGTAATGGAGAGGAAAATAGTAGCAAGTAAATATAAGATTTATAAAGAAACTGGAAATGCTTTGATAAATTAAATAATTTTTTGAACATGGGAGCTCTTTCTTGCAGAAATTAAAAATGCGAAAAGGAAGAAAATTCTTTAAATAAATAGACTGTAAATAATGCTTGTTTCGTTAGCCTTGCTACCCCGAGGCTCGACGGGTTTTGGTTGTTCTGACGGACCAATTGTTGAGATATGATCCCTTGCTCATGACTTGTATAGAAGGGCCTTCCTCCCTCTCCTCCTCGAGAATGACACAGCAGTCCATATCCTCATCATCCAGAAATAGATCCCTCATTGCCGCTAGCGCTTCCTCCTCGTCTGTACCATATGTGATGTCAGCTGGCTGGAAAGTCTGCTTTATGTGGGGTATTGGCTGCTCCAATGGGTAGTAGGGGCCGCGCCATGGTGGCGACCAGTTCCTGAATTCCTTCCAAGTGTACTCGTACCCTAGACCAAAAGTGGTACCGTGCTTATTGAGTGTTATTGGCTTTGTTATTCCTTGGAGATTTTTACCAAGCCCTTTACCTGGCTCGTACCCTTGCCAGTTCAATATGCTTTCGGTCTTACTGCCCTACCACTTGTCCTTTTCAATGGCGTTAACACGTTCAACGTTGTGGTATATTTCTCCACCCAACTTCCTCCTTCCATCGATGACCGAAAAGGTCTGGCGACCGTAGATATGGTTGATATCGTCGCCATGAATGATTACCTCTTGGTGATTCCATTCAAACTTCACAGCTTGGTGTAAGGTTGATGCCACGGCCCCAGCAGCGTGGATCCAAGGTCGTCCCAATAGTAAGTTGTAGGATGCAGGCATATCTATCACTTGGAAATCTACATCGAACCAAACTGGTCCCATCTGCAAGCACAAGGTGATTTCTCCCATGGTGGACCTCTGCGAACCATCGAAGGTTTTTACGTTGATCTCTCCTTCCTTTATCTCATGTAAACCTTTGCCCAATTTCTTGAGCGTGACCAGCAGAGAGATGTTGAGGCTGGAACCCCCATCAATTAGGATCCTTGTGATGAAATGATCCTCACATTGTACCGTGATGTGTAGTGCTTTGTTATGTCCTAATCCTTCGGGCGACATCTCATCTTCATGGAAAGTGATCTTGTGGCTTTCTAGTACCTGGCCTACCATGTTAGCCATTTCCCCACTAGTGATATTGTCGGCGCGTATGCTTCATTCAGCACCCTTAGCAAAGCACTCATGTGTGTTTCAGAGTTCTGTACTAGGGAGATGATGGATATCTGAGCTGGTGTTTTGTTCAACTGGTCGAGGATTGAGTATTCCTTGGCTTGTATCTTTCTCCACTGATCGTCTGAACTTGTTTCAATGATGGGGGGACGGTTGTTGGCATGCTTGCTAGACTCGGCCAAATGTTCAGGGTTATAAACTCTGCCAGTTCTCGTCATACCCTGTGCAGCGATGGCTTGTTCAGACTTGCCTTTACCTTTCCTCCTTGCTTCAGCGGTATAGTCCCACGGAATGGCATCTGAGTAAAAGGGTGTCGTTGTTGACATTGCCACTGGAATAGGTGTGGTCATTCTTATTCCTGCCGGAGTATATGTTATAGATGGCCGGACTGCAACTTCGAGTGGTTGTAAAAACTCGACTTCGATCGGCACTAGGCCTTTTCCTTTGCGGGTGGTCTCGATTAAAACTCAAGTGGAATGGACATGATTACCTCAACTTCCTCAGATGGCTGCATCTGGACCACGATCGGATTAAGAGTAATTGCAGGCTTCTTCGGATCACCCTATGCAATCAGCCCAATTGATCCCTCGGGATCCCAGTCATCATCAACCTCAATCATGTGGACACCACCTTTATGGTCAGGCAGCGGATTATTGTGAACATTAGGAGCAGGGTCCTTGGCTACAATGATCTTGTTATCTATGAGGGTCTGTATCTTGTCCTCCAAAGAACGACATTCCTCGATGGTGTGTGCCTTCATGCCGGAGTGGTAAGCACAGGTTTTGTTTGGGTTGACCCACTAAGAAGGGTTCTCAGGGGAGACAGCGGGAATGGGTGTGACATAACCGGCGGCTTTGAGCTTTTCATATAGTTTGTCAATGGGTTCAGCTATGGAGGTATATTGTTTGGTGGACGACGGTCGAAATTTGGGCGAGGTCTTGGGAAGTTTTGGCGATTAGGTCGTGATTGGTAGTGAGAAGGTTGGGAATTGTAGTCATTATAGACGGGAGCTGGTTGGGAGTATCTGGGCGAGTTAGGCTGATATGTGGGTGGTGGAGCTTGGTAGGTGGTTGAGGGTGTTTGGTATTGAAGTGAGGGTGCTTGGTAGCTTGGGGCTGGTTGATACGTGAAAGAAGGTGTGGGGTATACTTGGTATTTGGGAGGGGACTTGGCTTGCTGTGCCACTATCACAACTCTTACATCCCTTTTCTTGGACACACCACCGGATTGCAGGGCTTTATTGGTAGCCTGTAAAGCTTCAAAATTAGTAACCATACACTTTTTGATACCTTCCTCGATTCGCTCTCCCAGCTTGATGATATCAGAAAACTTGTGCCCCTCGACCATCATCAGCCGCTCATAGTACTGAGGATCCTGAGCTCGTACAAAGAATTTCTTCATTTGTTCCTCTTCCAAGGCCGGTCTGACCTTGGAAGCTTCTGACCTCCAACGAGTAGCATACTCGCGAAAGGTCTATGTTTGTTTCTTCTTCAAGTTCTGGATGTAGAACACATCTGGTGCATTCTCCGTGTTGAATCTGAATCTATCCATGAAGTCCGTAGCGATGTTCACCCAATTGGTCCATTTCTTTGGATCTTGGTTGAAGTACCAGGATAGTGCATCGCCTTTCAAACTCCTCATGAAGAGTTTCATGCGGATCCTTTCATCTTTCCCCACGCCGACCAATTTGTCGCGGTAAGTCCTCTGATGGACTCTTGGATCACCAGTACCATCGAACATCTCGAACTTGGGATGTTTGTACCCCTCGGGCAGTTCGACATCAGGTTGTATGCAAAGATCCTCATAGTTCAACCCCTCAATCCCTTTAACTCCTTCGACGCCCTGAACTCGGTTGGTCAATTTCTTGAGTTCCTCGGACAGATTCCTGATGAGCCGATCCTTCTCGTCGGACTCATGGGTATGCTGTGTGGAATGAGCTACGGTTTCCACATAAATGGGATTATCGTAAGCCTGGAAATGGTCTCTTGTCTGATCCTTGAGAGGCGGAGTGTTGTGGTGATATGTATTGCATTGTTCTGGTGGAACTGGATCTTTGGGGTGATTGGGTTGTTTGGGGATGTTTTGTGGTAAAGTGGGGTTCGGAGCATTTGGGAAGTGAATGTCTGGGACGTTGAGGGAGAATGATAAGTGGGCCAAGTTCTTGACTTGATCAAGTTCCTCTTGGAACTTTAGCAGCTTCTTCTCTAGTGGAGACATACCCTCGTGCAGAACCTGAATACCTCGACCAT
>ML293293.1:18162-43645 GCA_005239495.1 Nicotiana undulata
GTCTGGGACGTTGAGGGAGAATGATAAGTGGGCCAAGTTCTTGACTTGATCAAGTTCCTCTTGGAACTTTAGCAGCTTCTTCTCTAGTGGAGACATACCCTCGTGCAGAACCTGAATACATCGACCATTAGTGATCTCAACCTGTTCATCATTGTTGTCTTTTCGGGTGTCGCTTGCATCTGCCATCTTAGTTTTACCCTTGCTTTTTCCTTTGGAAGGACTGGGATGAGGAGTAGGAGGAGGTCCATTTGATCTTGTGCAATAAGTTGTTGATGCCAGAGTGCACGAATTAACCTTTGGGGAAGGGTAATAACTAAAGAAAAAAACAAAACAAAAGGTAGTGATGTTAGTGAGGAATCATAAAACATTGCAATATTTAAACACGTAATGCAGAAATGTAAAGCACGTCCTAAGTTAGGGAACCTCTTGAGCCCGAGGTAGGCCTAGCGACAAATTAATTTGGAGGAACTTAAAATACTAAATGCCTCATTTTATTGATAATAAAATAGACAAATCCAACTTGAATCTAAGAATGCAAAAATATAAAATGTCACTAATGGCCAGTGGCCTTATTATATCAAAAGCAAAGTAAATACAAATCCTATCTATTTGGTCCCAGAAGGACCTTCCCCAGACTCGGCATCTCTGCTTGTCTTGATCAACATTCCCATCTCCCGGAGTCCCAGCAGCAAGTAGGTCCAGGCTAGAATTCCCGTTTCAGCTCCCTCGGTCTTCTGACAAGTCTCGATCCTCCTAAGGAACTTCTCCTCCAGGTCAACTATGCCTCGCTCCGAGTGTGCAAGCCTCTGGGTGGAAGTGATGGCCATGTCCTTCCATTCCTCGATCAGCTTCTTGTTGGCTATGTGGATTTTGTGATGATCTTCCTCACAGTCACGGAGCCTCTTGCGAAGCTGGTTGAGTCTAGTTGTTGCCTCGGCTTTCTCATTTATGACCCTATGTTCTCGAGCGAACCCTGGCTCAAACTTTCTCCCCAGTTATCTTCCAACCATCCCAGATAATAAGGAGAGCAACCAGCGTGATACCTGTCGGGCTCGATAGTATCCTTCTCCAACCGGATCCTGCAGTGCCACAATTGCTGAGCTTTACACTTGTGAGGGTTGTCATCATTTTGGAAGTCCGCCCTGAGATGACTCATTTTTTCGACCCTTGGGATGACTTGCTTCCTCCCTGCCTGCCTCATGACTCGAATCGGGACGTAAGGGTATGTTCCTCTAAGACCAATAAATATTAGGAATGGAGTGTCTCTAGTCCGGATGATGAATTCGTCGGTCGGGAACCACTCGAACATCCATTGGATCTGATCCTCGGTCAGATTTTCCAATAACTCGACCCATCCATTGGCATTCTCTGGCTGTGCAAACATGTCGGGGATGTAGTTCATACTCTTTGGATGATGGAAAGCAATATGATCATCCCAAAATTTCCTATGTATGTCTTGACGGTAGTCACCCCTTTGTAGATGCTCGGTGAGCCAGAGCTGGAGTAGCAGGTTGCAACCCTCAAAATGTTTCGCTCCTTGTTGACAGTTCTCCAAGGCTCGGTATATGTCGGCAATGATCATGGGTACGATGCTAAAATCCTGCCCGTCGATCCATTCCATCAAAGTCTTGGTAACCATAGCCAATCTGGTGTGGATTCTCCCTTTCTTTGTCGGGAAGACCATCAGTCCCAAAAAGCAAAATATGAAGACGAATACTGGGCGGTGAATGTCTCCTAGAGAGGTGAGGGCGAAATCTTCCTGATATGTGCGGTAAGACTGACTACGGACATACCTCTCGTACAAGTAGTCAAAGAGGATGTACGAGTCTTCCAATCAGACTAAATCCGGATTCCTCTTGAGTCCCATCATCTTGAGAAAACCCCGTCCTAATCGGTTTTCAGGCATCAATAACCCTTGAGACTCCCAAGGCAAACCAGCTAAACCCCCTATCTCCTCTAGAAACGGTGTCATCTCATTGTTCCCAAATCGAAAAATCGACCAATCACAGTCCCAGAATAAGGTGGCAGCCTCTATCACCATGTTATTAGGCTGAATGTCCAAAAGAGTGGGAAGGTTGCCCAGGTGTTTTCTGACTACTGTTTTGTCGCTTGAGTGCAAGTCTTCCCACCAATTCAGAAGTTTTGGTTGGATATTGGTGACCATGCCGAATCTGGGGACCTCGTGTCTCATTTTTGCAAAGTAAACAGGTTAGGCCCTTACCCCCACCATACTGGACTATTTAACATCAATAATTAGCATGATCATTTAAGTTCTCCAAATAAATGCACAGAACAAGAAGGCGTCCTTTTGGGTTTCAGGGAAACCCAATGGAATTTGGACAAGGCTATCTTAAAGGCTATTGTGCGGATAACACGTTAGCCTGGCTAGGTTTGAACATGATGCATGCAACATACAATAGGGTAAGGTTTCTATTCGTGTTTTAGACTGGTACCCTTAAGCGGAAAACTCAAGGGGGAAGGCACGGAACCGTCGACTACACCGCTGATTGACTAGTTTTACTGCAAATACGCCTTTTTGAATTTAGGGGGTGATAATATTGGAATAGCGCAACCACTCATTGTAAGCGTTTCTATAGGAGTTTTTTTTGGCACGAGTGGAATATGAATGCGGAGCATGATATGCAATAAATATCATTTAAACAAATAGGCATGTATTTTCACGTTCACGAAAAGCAGTAAAGGAAAAAAATAAATACGACAGTTACAACGGAAAGCAGTTACAAGGAAAACACGAAGATATGTCAGTTTCGCTCAAGTGAGATTAATACTTGCGAAAATTAAACGGTTAATAGCATATAACGGGGAAGGGGAAAAGGTGCAAGCATTTAACAAAATTAAAGGTTCAAATTCACAAAACAACTTGTAATGGTATAAGCCTAGGGAAGATCCCCAACAGAGTCGCCATGCTGTCGCGCCCCCTTTTTCTATCGCACGGGTTAGGTACGGAGAGATCAGGTTCATGACATTTTTGGACAACTCCTTAAAGGGAAAGGTTTAAGGAAGAGTCGCCACCTAACGATTTTTATGGTGCGTTAGGGCACCTAAAGTTGATAACTCATAAACTAGTTTGCATTACAAGAGATTGGGTAAGGGCTTGAAATTATCCTAAGGGAAAGGTGTTAGGCACCACTCAAGATCCACAATTGTGGGTCCCAGCCAAGAAATTTTGTGAATTTGGACGATGAACAAATAGCAAGCAAGGTTCACATAAGAGGGGATTTCACACAAAGCATAATTTATTAAAGGTTTTGAAAACATTACAAAAAATAAAGAAATTATCCTAGGTTTAAAGTAATACGGATCACATCAATGCAATACCCGGTATGTCACTTCCTCAAAGAGGCGGCTACACGTGGTATTAGCGCACCGGTCATCATATCCGTATTCTACCCTTCCCACCCCGTAAAGGTTATTTAAAACACGTGTGTTGGTCACGAATGCTTATCGCGTGCTATTACCCATCCCATCCTATAAGTCCTAGAGGGTATTTAGGACTACTATTCATACACGATGAGTACTAGGCTGAACCCTTAGGTTTAAAGGACAAAATGCTAAGCGACATACATAACAAGTAGGACTACATGTAAAGGAACATGTAAGGAAAATAAAGGCTCACACATCCCTCCACAAGTAAGCATGTAAATAGCACGTCTCAAGCACGGCTAAAGTCTTAAAGACAGGATTTAAAACAGAAGTTTTTGAGTTGAAAATCAGTAGGTTTTAGCAGTTTTGGTAAGTAACTGATTCCTTGCAAACTTGGTAATAAAGCAGGAAATCCGATTAAAACAGAGTAGCTTAAAGAAGAGTGATTGAATCTAAAAGGTCCAGTAATTCAAAGATAGTAGCAGGATTTAAAAGTGCACATCATTTTAGATGAAGTTTTCAGTAAAAGCAGATGAAGAACTTCAGAAAATTAGTAATGAAAGAGTGATTCACCAAAAGGCCAGTAACTTTTAAAACATCCAGCGGTTCAAGGCGGAGTAGAAATCAGTAGTTTAGTAAAACTTTTAATAAAAGTAGCATGAGTAAACTATTTCAGAAAATAGGGCAAGGGTTCAAACCGAATGACTTTTGGAAAAGAGTGAACTGACTCTGAAATCCAGTAACACATAGAGAAGCAATCCAATAACTTAATTAAAGAGGAAATGAATGCATGATTTTCAGTATTAGTATTTGAAAAGCAGTGGGGTAGGAATTTTTAGAAAATAGGGTGAATTTTAGAAAGAGATAAAACAGGAATGGAAAGCAACAGAGTTTAGGAATTTCAAAATAAGGAACTGATTGATCTTAATACCAGCTAAGTAAAACATGATTAGGTTTTGGTTTTAATAATGTATTAGGCCTAAGGTTTTCCTAGGCGTTCGTATACATTGCCTATTTCTTTAAAAGCGAGCATGCAGACTTCAGTTCAAATTTTAAGAGAGGTGATGCTATATTTGAAGATTGTTTCAACCAATTGACCACCTTTTAGCGGGATTATCATATTAGATACAGGCTAACTAGGTGTTCAGCAAAATATAACTTCAAACAAACATGCTGAAGGTAAGGTCCTAAGAACATGATATCTAATGCACACAAGGATACCTAAGGACATAGTTTCTAAATGAAATGTTTATGAAATGCAGTAGTCGTACATTATATCATTTGTTGTAGTTATTAACTGTGAATAGGGCTTATAAAATGACAAGAGCATAATAGACATGCTGACATAAAGAACCTATACAGGATTTCTATTGCATGATATGCATGTCCTAAGCAGGGTACTATTGCACACATAGGGAAATAAATCCTATAGTCATGATTTCTACCCGTTACTATACTAAACATGCATAACCCCCTCCCATATCCACTATCCAGCCCCAATTATTCGTTTACAAATTATTACAGACCATTGTTGCATAAATTACACCAAGGAATAAGAAAATTAAGAAGTTACACTATAGAGAGCCTAACAGTAGGCCCAAGTACCAGATCCAACATGCCATATGCCAAGACCTCTTGTAACCCAGGTGTGTCAGAGTTCCTAAGGATCTCAGGGGATCCCAGGCAGTGCTCACACCCAAGTTCCCTATCCAGGAATGAGTAGGTGTCGTGTGGAATGCCAGCCTTGTGCGTCATAGTTCAATGGGTACTCAGGGGTCCCCAAGGCAGTTCTCACACGAAGGGGGCTGAACCTAAAGTCTAAGAGTAGTGAGATGTGCTTGTAATTTAAAAGAGTTGAGTTTGAAAGTAGTTTAAAGCATCAGTTCTGAAATACAACTTCAGAGGACAATGTAAGAGTTTATGAAAACCAGTTTACAAAAGGAAAGAAGCAGGCCCACCACAACTCAGCAGATATACAGAGTTCCAGAAGCAAACACAAACAGGGAAAAGGGAGTTAGGAACAAATAATTCTTATGATAGCAATAGAATAGAGTTACAGGTTTTCAAATAATTATAACATAGTTATCACAAAGTATCACATATTGTGGATTAGGATTAGTATCATGTAACACTTAGACATCAGGGGTGCATGCTTATAGTATTGAAAGTCAGACAAATGATGCAAACACATAAGGAAATATTGGTCATGTTGATACAAGAAACAGTAATCATAGGATAGGAACAAGTATAGGAGTCAAGCAGAGTCATAGTGAATCACATAAGGGGAGCAGGAAGCATACTAGACTAAGGTAAAAAGGAAAATAACACAGACGTGCTAGTTGCATGGTTGACAATAGAACCATAAGTAGAAGCACAAAAGGAATAACAAGTATATTAGCAGGAACTGAAACATATTGTGTTGGGGTACTGTAAATTTAAATTAGAGACATACCAGTCAAGGGATATAGCGGACCAAAATGTAAGGAGATGGTGCAGCAAACAGTGGTATGCAGAACAACAGAACAGCTGCAAGATAGTAGTGCACAGAAGCAAGAGAGAGTAACAAGGATTACTCAGTCTTGGCTTTTAGCCGACTGAGTAGTCAATAACCAATGTAAAGAGCAAGAATGGATGTGTATAGAAACAAAGAGGATTCAGAACAATGTTAATGTTCTGAGTTTGAGTATGCTTTAGTGACATGCAATGTAAAATATGTGTTTTGATATCAATGTTCTCAATATCTCTGTGTGTCCTATGCAAAGAGAGAAGACAGGGTATATAGAGTTTTGAATACGAGTAGTAATATAAGGTAAGGAATAATAGTTTAACATAATTATAGAAGTAATATTCAATCATAATCAATCAAAGGCCTGGACTCCCTTTAATTAGGGAGTCACAATTCAAACGGCACAATTAGAACTAAATAAGGAAAATAATCAAGGTGTAAACTGACCATTTACCATAACAGGAGCAGTAAAGCATATAGCAAGTAGTTAAGTCTAGGTACATAGCACAATAACTAGGGGGGTATATGTCAAACAAATCAGTAGCATATTCGTATCCATAAATAGGGCATAGTACAATCTAGTTATAGAAATTAGTCACAGGAATCAAGAATGGAATTATAAATCAAAGGGCTTAACGACAGTATCACACAAACAAGGAAACAATTCAAAAACTAGTACGGAATTACAAGGAAAATACACAAAGTCACTATTTAGGGAAGACATCACAGGTCTAAGGAGTTTACCCAGAAATCAGTATAAATCACTATGTGAACAATCGATAGAGCAAATAGTCAGACTTACTAGACGTTAAAACAACAAGTATTGAACAAAATCAGAGAAGCCCTAAGCAACCATTTAGAGAATCAGCAGGAGATATCAACGAATTAAAGCGAGAATCACAAAGAACGCACATATAGTTTCATAGGAAACGAATACACATAGTCATGCAAATAAAAGACAGCCTAGAAAATTAGTTTTTTTAGCATAATAGTTCAGACAACAAGACAAACATCAGAAAAATCGCTCAAACATGGTAGAGATTACTAAAAATCAAAAGAAGAATTTCTTTGAAAACAGGGTTAGGAAACCCTAGACTTCGAAATCGTTAAAAATTGAATTTTCCAGAGAAAAATATAGAAAATTTTCATAATACTGTAGATCTATAATAGATCTTAAAGAAAAGGTCGAAATACAGAAGCTTATGGTTTCGTGGAACCCAAAGGAGAGGGAAACCCTCATAGATGGCACCGGCTTAAGCCGGGATGGCTGTGAATCTTACTCAGATGACCGGGGAGGCCGGAAAGGTGGCACGGGACCATGGGAAATGAGAGAACCGCTCCGAGCTCCCCTGAGGACCCCAGGGAATCACTGGACGGGTGAGAGGTAGGCGGATAACCATGAAATGATAAAGACCTAAGGTTTTCGGTGAGAAACTGGCCGGAGAAGATGAACGGAACCCATCGGAGGAGAAAGGTCAAGGAAACTTCTCGAAGGGAGCTAGAGAGTCTCAGAGAGATAGAGTGACAGAGAGAGATAGTGAGAGGAATCATCTCGAAAGAAAATGAGACGGGAAATGGGGGGGTTATGTTAGAGTTAAATTAGGAAGGTTTCGTTTGGACCGTTGATCAAATTTGATCAACGATCGAGATCTAGTCTTAGGTGGGCCGGGTAGATTTAGGATCTGGGTTGGGTATTCAATTGGGTTTGGGTTTGGGTTGGATAATTGGGTTTAGAGGTGGGGTTGAAATGCGGCTAATATTTAAATAAAAATAGGCTAGATTTTAAATACCTAATAAAAATAGGTAATTAATTAATTAAAATATCTAAAAATTATGAAAAGATAAAGTTAAGTTTAAATAGGTAAAATTACAGTAATTAACTGATATTGAGTGTAAGAAATGCATAAGTTCCAAATTAAATTAATACAAAATGTCTAATTGGGCCATAATTGCAAAATTATTGTAATTGAAATTAAATAAGACCAAATTGACTAATTCGTGAAATAATTGGATTTTAATAGATAAAATAATAATTATAAATAACATGCTGAGCTAGGAATATTTTGAAATTATTTAGAGCTAATTTATGAATTATTTAATTATGCAATATTTAAAAGAAACAGGAAAATAACTTAATAAAAATAGGAAAAATAGGAAAAAATGCTCATTATTACGAAGAGTAATTTAGAAAGCTTATATGCAAGTTTGCAAATAGTTTGAGAAAAAAATGGGTATCAACAGGAGCGGTTTTTGCAGTTTCAGCCACCTCTACCACAGTTACCTCCTAATGTACCACTTCCGTTTCTCCCTCTAGCCAAGAGGTGGGTTCTCCGCCGTAAACTTGCACGAGAGTATGATGCTCATCATAATCTCCCCCTCTGCAGGGATGTGTTGGATCTGCTGGAGGGCGCACAAGTGAATATCTACCTAAACTTACCTGGATTAGATTAACTTAGTGTTGCGCATACTCACGGTTTGTGTTCTTATTTGATAGTTCATCTGGATGTCGTATAACGACGATTTGATCGGTACCCTGCCAGCTTATTGCTCGTTTGGCAGACCTATTTGATGCACTTTTGCCCTGCTCATATGCCTCGATATTGTGGAGCATCATGCCTCTGAGCGGGTACTTCGTCAGTTTGGCCTTCTGCAGTGTATACCGAGGCCGCCTATATGGCATGCTATACATTATCAGAGGGATGATCGTTCTAGGGTGGACGACACATTTATGACATGGCTTACGGCGCAGATGCATATTTGGGAGAGGCGAGAGGAGTTGACCCCACCTACGCAGATGCAGGAGGTGCCTATTCAGGATTATATGTCATGGTACCACCTTGTTACCCGACTTTTTATCGGGAACCCCATTCATTCGACTGACGGTCGGTACGTCTCATATGCCGGGAGAAACGAGGCCCTGGTATGTTTTCTGTTATTGTTAATTATATACCTGTAATTTAGTGCCACATATGTAGTCTATATTTTTTACTTTGTGCAGGAGATTGGATTACATACCATCTATCAGATGGGACTGCAGATGCAGAGTCATGTCCACGATCCTGTGGCCATGCGGGATTCGATTCGTAGAGGTGGCTGCCCGGACACTTCATCGAGCCCGAGCGGATCAACATTTGGCACACGAGCCTGATTATATGGACCCAGGGCAGTACGAGCGAGGTCGTGGTGTCGCACGAGATGGTGGTGCCCGACGAGGTGGTGGTACCCGACAAGATGGTGGTGCTCGACGAGATGGTGATGACCGACGAGGTGAGGGTGCCAGACGATGTGGTCATGGGCGTAGAGGAGGTGGTCCCCAGCAAGGGGGCGTTGAGGCTCCTGCTAATGATGTTGTTGCTGATATGGCAGGTGGCATGCATGAGACGGACATGCCGTCTTACAGCCTTGGAATGCATGTCACTCCAGTGACATCGCAGGTAACCCCGTCAGGTCAATTATTGATCACGGGCACGGATATTCCAGGAGTGGATTGGGTTAGATACTTCCCAGGTCCGTCTACCATTGATGAGGATCGACCGATCCGAGATTTGCATAGTGGGTGCCGACTGAGTTATGTCTCCTCATCACATGCGCAGGTATGAGTTTATTAGTATTGAATTTGAATTTGTTTTAATTGTAACTTATTTATTTTCTTTAACTTTATTAATTTCCTTTTTAAGGATTCATGCGACGCTGACTGGCTGCGATAGATGATTACATTCAGGAGCCAGACGAGATCATGGTAAGACAATTTAAATTGTTGTGCATTGTTATGTACTTTTCTATACTAAGCTTTCTATTCTTACGTAGGCTTCTACTGGACCGACGGCCTCTTATATCGATCCTGACACCACCACTGATACATGTCATCCTGCGCCACATCCGGTTATACGGAGACGACTTGATGATGATGATACCGATAGCGTACCCAGGCGGGATGGGATGCGCCTTAGGCCAGCGGCTACGTTGAGACACACCGGATGCGGGACACATTGATTCGGCCTTCCTTCTTTTTTTTGTATTTGGTGTAAATAATATTTTTGTATACATTAACAACAATTTTTATATAATATGCCCATTACATTTTTAGTTCCCCTTTCGTTAGATAGTTTCATATAACAACACAAGCACTAAAACTTAACTTCCAGTACAATTAAATAAAGTTCAGTACAACAAACAAGGAAAACATTACTACAGCACAAACACAAACATAGCAGGCCAACATAATAAAAATACATGACATGGGAAAAATATACTAAACACATACATGTCAATGTTTAGCCCCGGCTGCCCATTATTCTCCGCTCCAACCACTTAAATCGTTCTTCCAGTTTTTCTTTTTCTTCTTCTACCTCTTTCAGTTTCGCCTTCACCTCCGCAAGTTCCCGTTTATGTTGTTTTTTACGTTCCCGTTGGGATTCACAATTCCATTGGGATTTTCTTTTTTCTTCTTCTACCTCCTTCAGTTTCGCCGTCAACTCTGCAATCTCTCTTTTATTTTCTCTTTCATGTTCCCATTGTCTTAAACACAAATTATGAAGATTCTGCAAAGATTCTTTGTAGCATTCCTGATAACATGGTTCATCAACCCATTCCTCAAAATCGCAAATAGGTTCGTCGGGAACCTTGTAAAACTGGTTCATACAGTGCCAGTAGCGGCGTCCAACTTCACCACCGTCCCAACAATTTTGCATCATGCATCTTTTTCCACACTTGCACCTTGGTGTACGAAGAGGTTGAGACATTTGTGCGTTAAAAAAACCTTGCTCTTAATGAAAGATTTGTTATTAGGAATTTTTGAGCGTACAAAATAGCTAGAATGAGCCCGTTATTTATAGGCGAGACAACACACATAACGTAGTATTTAACCGCGCTAAATAGACACATAACGTAGTATTTAATCGCGTTATATTTTGCGTGTTAAATATCATGATGTGTACAGGACAACTTTATGCCAGTTGGTCAGCTTTTTCAATTTGGCAAGACAACACACATAAATAACGTAGTATTTAACCGCACTAAATACACACGTAACGTACTATTTAACCGCGCTATATTTTGCGTGTTAAATATCATGATGTGTACAAGACAACTTTATGTCAGCTGGTCAGCTTTTTCATTTCAACAAGACAACACACATAATTAACGTAGTATTTAACCGCGCTGAATATACACATAATTTTATTAAATTATCATTTAAATAGGTAAAATGGAAAAGTTCAAATCATAATTAACAAGCATAATTTTATTTCATAAATCTTGCAACATAGACATAACAACTAATTATTTCAACATAAACTCATGGGTAGTTAGGCACACTAGAAGAACACCCACCACAAGCTTGATTAGTATTGCCACCCAAACCAGCTAAAGGACATTTACGACGATCGTGTCCTGTTTGCGAGCATATACCACATTTGCGCGCATAAACGGTATCACTAACATCCATTTGGTTCTGTATGCGCGTTCTCTTCTGCACCTGTAATTTACGCAAATAGGACTTGTTACACACCATTTTAAATGGTTCCGGAGGCCAATAATGCTCAACACCCACTGGCTGCAACTGCCCACTATATGTGTTTAGGTACTTGGAAACACTATATTGTTGATCAACATAGTTGGTCTCCCCATAACCAATATGTTGAAAACACTTGATGGCATGTGAGCAAGGCATGTGGTAGATGAACCATTTCCCACATGAGCATAACCTTGTTGATTCATTTACAGTATGTACATTATTACCCCGATTATTATGGATAGCGGTGCAAACTTCAAAACCATTTCTTTCGTTATCATACTGCAAAAATGAATGCCAATGTGCTCGTCGTCTGTATTTCTCAAATCTCTTCATCGGCACCGGCATAAATTCAACACCCCTTTCCATCAATTCCGTTGCAGCTGCAGACCGCTCAACAAACCTCTCCGCCATCTGCTTGAACGACATCCGCACCATGGTTGTGACAGGAAATCCTCTTGCTGACTTCAATAACCCGTTGAAAGACTCTGGCACGTTTGTAGTAAGAATTCCCCATCGTCTGCCACCATCCGCATGCAAAGTCCACTTTTCAGGGTGATGTCGCATTAACCAACAATAGGCTGCCTCGTCTTCTTGCTTGATAGATTCCATATGCCTCCGAAATTTATGCTGTTGGTGGTCTGTTGCTGCCATCCAAATCAAATCATGTAGATCCTTGTTGGGATATGCCTTCTGGAAATTGGCCTTAAAGTGCCTCACACAGTAACGGTGGTATGCATAAGTTTCTTGCCATGCAGGCAAGTTCTCCACATAACTTAAGATACCACTGTGCCGATCAGATATTAGACAAATACCATAGCGTTGTTTGACAACGTGCTCTTTCAGGTGGTTCAAAAATAGTGTCCACGTCTCTGTGCTTTCATTGACACAAACAGCAAAAGCTAGAGGAAATATATGTCCACTAGCATCTACTGCCACGGCTATCAATAGCTTGATATCGTACTTTCCATAGACATGAGTTCCGTCTATGGATATTACGGGCCGGCAATGCGAAAAACCATCAATTGCTGGTTTAAACGCCCAGAACACGTAATTGAATATGTATTCTGGTGTTCCCGGACTCCGCTCAAGCTTCCATTCAACAACCGTCCCGGGGTTAAAGTGCTGCAGTGCGGCCATGTACTTTGGTAGAGATGCAAATGACTTATCCCAGTTACCGTAGACAATTTCAAATGCTCGTTTGCGCCCGAGAAATGCCTTTCTTTTCGTAATGGTATGGCCATATTCCTGGTGGACTGATGTAATGCACTCTTTGATTTTATACCTTATGGACGCTTCGAGGTGCGGAATAAGTACAAGAGAAATCAAGTCAATATCCAAGTTGAAGTGATTCCCGTTGAATGTGTCAATTTTGCATGTGTGGGTGGGAATGTATTTACCCACTTTCCACAGACTTGTCTTCTTCTTGGTCGCACGCAACATCCAATTACATGGCCAAAAGCACCTGCGGCAAGTATCCTTGTATACCAATGGACTTGACTCTTTAACCGTCATCTCATGACACTCTTTTACGTTGTGCATTTTACAAGCCCTGCTTACACGCGCTTTATCAGGAAAAAGCATCCCCTTTGCAAGCAGCTTTGGTCTAGACTCATCCCACATTGTTGTCCGGATTTCATCAAAATCCCTTGTGAGAGCTTCCACATCCGGCACACTTGGCAAGTGATCAATGTAAGGAATCTCCCTTGAATGAAACGGCACTTCGGACTCGTACACTCTTCGTCTGGGGGGGGGGGGGGGGGNAGGTCCTTCCTCCTCATCCTCCTCATCACCATCCTCACGAGGAAAGGGTGTCTCGTCTCCAGATTCATCGGCATTGTTGTCGTAATCACTGTTCTCTTCCTCACTCTATGCATCTGCCAGATCCCGATTTAATACGTTGTTTTCGGGTAATTGAGTGAGTACGGGTGGTTCAACGTGCTCGTTTTCACTGCCCAACCAACAAAAATATAAGCTACTGAAATTAATAAATACTTTCCATATATCTATATCACTTCACTTACAAGTCGTAATGTGATAAAATTCCACGATGGACATTTTCAATTAGGTGATGACTCCCGGATGGACCACTTGTAAAATTTATATTCGGCCGGTACCCCCATGTTAAATATATGAGCGTTATACACCAAAAATGTACATAATTAACACAAATGAAAATTAAAGTTTACTACTCGTCTTGTGAATTATGGAAAGCGGGAGAGAAATTATTTTCTCGCTGCTCATTTGCCGGCGATGATAAGTTTAAATCAAGGAAAACTCTTTCATCCGGAACCTGTCCGGCAAAAACTGCTCCAAAATAACCACTCGATGACTGGGGGTTATCCCTACTACGTGCAACCTCGTTTTTGGGAACGTCTTCGACCTTGACGTACATCTCTAACATTGTGATTACAAGAAATTCCCGGCATTCATCTGGAGTCCTCAGAAAATCCCTCAAAGTTTCGTCATCGTCGATGTTAAACTCCGAGTAAAAAACAACCCCTTGCGGAGTGACGGAATACGGATATCTTTCGGTTACTTTAAGTATCACTGAACGTTTCCTCACACTCATTTTTTTTGCATAACAACGATATCAATTTATCGTACTCCATTGTAAGTGGCAATTTAACATGACACTGTGCAGGTAAACTGTACCCCATAGAGTTATTCTCCATCACAACCTCCCCCCCCCCCCCCCCAATATAATGAAACTCTTATTCTACACTCTTCAGACATAATGAAAAAATGCTAGAGAATTTAATAACAAGAAACGTTTGAACGAGACTTTAAAAAAAAAAATTGAATGATTTTTCCTACAACCCTAACCTCTTTATATAGGAAATGGCTAGCCGAAATTCTTTTTTTATGTATAGCGCCCAAATTATGTGCACTATACGCGTTTAAATTATTGTTATGTCAGAAACTATTGGTGGGGCCAAAAAAAATGGTATAGCGTCCAGTTTTTGGGCGTTATACCTGCTGTGTCAGCTTTTTCAGGTATATCACCCAAAAACTGGACGCTATACATTAATTTTTTTTTTATGTATAACGCCCAAAAACTGGACGCTATTTTTTTATGTATAGCGCCTAAAAACTGGACGATATACCTTAACGGCAAAAGCTACCGTTAAGGTATAACGTCCAATTTTTGGTCGTTATATATAAATTGGTTCTTTTTTTTTTACCACTTATTTATGTTCTTTGTGTAAAAAAGAACAAAAAGGTTTCGAACTCCTAAAAAGAATTAGTGCAGAAAAAATCAAGAGGTTTTGAGAAAGAGATGTTTAAATACACAATTCCCAAAATCTTGTAGAATCGTCTGCCTATTTCGTGCTTCTTTATATCTTGGTGTACGGTCATTTGTTCCCCCAACAGATATGTGTGGCAATGTATTTTGAGGCAACCTCAAAACCGCCGCACCGGCAGTCCTAATCCCCTAGGAGTAGGAGACGCTTGAGCTTAGGGGGAAGAGACGTCACCGGCAGTCCTTGTTACCATTTTCTTAGAAAGAGAATTAATTAGAAGGATTTTGTTTAAATAGCTTCAAATTATTTCATTCCCTTCGAAAATACACAGAAGAAAATAATTTTAGTATTTCGGTGAAACTTGTATCTTTTGCAAACAAATATGTAGGTGTAGACATTGAAATTTGTCAAATTAGTGCATAAAAGAATTTGGACTAGGGCCTCTACAAGAGCTCACTAGGTACTTGGTGGCTACTCCATCCACACGCCAATTCATGCTTATAAATAAGGTTATGTATGTCCTTCAAATATAATATCAGTAATTTCATAAACTCTTATAATATGCATAAAGAGATCAAAGATACTATCTTCGAAATTTCATAAAATTCTTGGAATATTAATTAAGAGATCAAAGACATGTTAAATATGTATTGCTCAAAGTTCCAGTAACATTCAAGGTCTAAATGGAGTGTTGTTGCATGTTTCGTGATCATCAATTATATCAAGGAGATGCATATCATCTTACGTTCGAGAAATACGCCGTTAAGACCGCCGAATTACAGATAACAAATCGGAGGGAAGAGTCAAAGAATAAACAAAACTGTAATCCGCAATATTTATCAATAAAATCCCATTTTCTTTATAGTTGTTTGTGATTGCAATTTTATTTTCTACACAAATTTGTTGCAAACAGCTATGGCATTGGTCTTAATTATATGCATCCAATTGAAATATGCATCTAGATATTACATGAGATAAAAGTTACGTGTGTAGAGGTCTAATATTGTTCATATAGTTCTTCCTTTTTTCCCCCTCCCTTTAAGCACATTCTTGACTTTGGCCAATTAATAGCCTGTGAACAAACCTTTAAAAATAAAATAAAAAATGACTAATTAACGATAACTATTCATTAGAGTACTAAGAATCTTTTGTATAATAGCTCTGTCCTTAATCTGACATCGTGAAGGTTCCTTGACATTAGCAATGTCCTAACTAAAACATCAAATCCTAGATTATGAAGGAAAAAGAAAAAATAATCGAAAAAAATTAACAAGAGGACCCACAAGGGAAATCCTTGTAATCCTCTGTACCTCATCATGAACGATTGAAGTCGTGAACTTATCTCTAATTCTAGAGAAGGGCATTGCATGAGCTGTTCTATCAGGTCAACTATATATGGGGACAATGCTTAATACTACTGTCATTTTGATGTGTTATAGTATTATCTCCCCACTCATTCCCCACTCATCACCAAAAAAAGGGAAAAGAAAAGATATGAGAATATAACCAATACTAAATATTTAAATATAGATTTAACTTGTGTACACAGATAACTTAAAAACAACTTGACACTGTTGGTGTAATTCTATAACATGTAGTAGTGGTAAGCTTTCAATTCTTATATCAAGTGCCATTTTTAGGACCCGGCTTGATAGGAGAGTGTTTAAGTCGAGAATTAGGATAGAAAATTAGTAGTATAGTCGATCGTATTTCTTTTACATATTTGTAGTATCAATATTATTCTTGTACTTTCTTATACTTTGATTTCTATGATTGTTTCTTTTATTTTGGTTATTTTATTATCTTCTTGTTGTTATTGTTTCTTGTTATTGTTTCTTTTTCATGACTTCTCCATTACTGTATTTATTTTCTACAAAATTATAACTATATTTTTCTTGAGCCGAGAGTTTATCGGAAACAACTTCTTTACCTTATAAGGTAAAGGTAAGGACTTCATACAGAGGCGGATACAAAATTTAAATTTTATGGGTTCAACTAGAGATGTAAAAATGAAACCGACAAATCACACCAACCCGATAATCCGAGTCAAACCGAGAAAATAAACCCGACTATGGTTTGCTTTGATTGGTTTGGTGTTGGAAAAAAGAATCCGACGATATTTGGTCTGGTTTAGTTTTAACTAAAAAAAATCAAATCGAAACCAAATCAACCCGGCATTATATGTATAGACGTTTTAAATATATTTAATACATGAAAATATTTATTGTAGTGTGGTTTATAAATATTTCTTAAGCTTTTTCATGATTTTATCTTTTAACGTATTATTTCAAGTTTGGACTTATAATTTTTGGATGCTCCAATAAATTTTATAGTCCATAAATGTTAGTAACTCAAATAAATTCTAAACCAAAATCAAATCAATACTAATGATAATAAAAGACATTCAATTGAATAAAATTAGTGTTGGATATCTATTTTTTTAGTTCTTCTATGGTTTAGATAAAATGCACAACTTATTTTTCATTTAGTGTTTAGTCATGTAAATAATAGTACATATTAGTCATACTTATTTTAGCAACTTATTAGCTATTTTAAATTATATTTGGTTTCATCATGGCTTATTAATAATATTTATTTTATGCGATATCTCATCTTCATTGTTTGATATTTTAGTACAATACCATGAATCATCTCATATTTATGTTATTTTATCAAAAAACACCTTATATAATTTTGCCGTACTAGGATTAAAGAAATATTTGGAGCACAAATTCTATGTTTTGTGCTATGAAGACTTTATGAAGAAAGAAAAAACGAAATAACCCGAAAACCCGAAAAATCCGAGATTTAAAAGCCCGACTTTTATTGATTTGGTTTGGTCTTTAGATTTAATAACCCGATATAATTGGTTTGGTTTGGTAATTAAAAAATCCGAACCAACTCAACCTATGTACGCCTTAGGTTCAACCAATTATATTTTAAGTTATAAGTTCATATATGTTATAATTTTAGTAATTTCTTACACATAAATTTATACTCCATACTGAAACGACTGCGTTGAGTTGAACCTAGTACTGAATGACTAGATCCCCTGTATGCATACACACTACCGTCTTCATACCCCACTTGTGTGATTACACTAAGTTTAACGTTGTTGTTGTTGGTAAGAAATACCACTTCTTGAGTTTTAATTTATATACACCAATAGTGAAAAGTTTTTATACGATTAGCAGATAATCTGTGTTAGTCTCCAAGTTATTAATCCAACTTATAGTGAACGGTCACATGTTGTTATCTTTTAAAAAATGTGATAATGTAAGATATATAGGTTATACGATAAACTCCATTAATCATTGGTTTATATTGTCGGTATATTGAAATAAACAGATACATGAATAAGAGTAACTTTTGTTAATCCGATCCCAACATTCTATATTCTTTCACTAATTTGATGTCAAAAAAGAGAATGTTTGTCTCAAGGAATTCTCTGCTGCATTCAATTCCAAATCCGATCGATCCCTGGAAAACTGGTTAATCCATTATTTCAACCTTTCCAATTAGAGAATGTATGTGCTTTCATTTATTACGAATTTTCATTTTTTCTTTTAACTTTCCAAGTTTCAGAAAATGAAACTACGTACGTACTCTTACTTTAGCAGATCAGAATGGAAAACTTGTACTATCTAACAGGAGGGGTTTGTCATCTAATATTGAAATGTACGGAACACATATTGGCAAAAGATTGTGACAGTACTAAGTGGGGTATTTTGATTCATACCTCTTGAGTCTGGACTGGACCCACTCCCTTATTAATATCCTTAGTTGTCATTATTGACTAAGGTGTACTCTCTGCATCCATTTCTCATTCATGACATTGATACAAACTGATTATTTTTTTTAAAATGATGTGGCCGTGCTTATTAGGCAACAATATCTTAGTCGACAGTTTTGTTATAATTTCTGGCACCAAGTTAATGAATTTTATTCTTTGGTCTATTCGAACACATATTCGAACACAAGATCTGCGTACACACTATTATTTATTGTTGTTGGTAGTTTTATGATTTTACTGCTAAAAATACTTAATTTGATGACCATTCGTGAAAGAATTTTTTGGAAGACATAGTCTTTATGTTAGATTCTTGTTCAAATTAAATTTCCCTTTTCAAAAGACATCTGATGTCTAAAGAAAATATAATAGTTCAGTGATATTCCAAATATATAATCTCTTACACTTATTTATATAGTCTTCTCTTATTTCAAAACTAATAAGTAGATCAAGATGACAATACTCAAGAAGTGTCATAATTCTGAGACTACCTCATGTTTTATGAATGCCAAGGACAAAGCACCAATCCAGATGGAAGCTGTGGGGATGAATCCAATTTAATCCGTACATACAATAATAGGCATCCATATACTTCGGAGTTGCTACAATTCAGTAGGAGGGGTCGGTACTACTTAGTGGTGGACTAGAATTTAAATAACATCGGTTGTGAGTTGAAAATCTGAATTTTAATAATTTTTATTTTATTAAAACTTAAAACTCATATATAAAGTTCGAACCAGTCGTGAATTCTGCCCAAATCTGCAATGTGTATTCAAGCAGTGCATTTTGTATATGTTTGTAATGCAAGTTGCTGCCAAGTCCTTTGATGATGGAAACATTAAAGACAGGGGTCCCTAAAACCATAGCAAATAATTACAAAAGAATTTGCACTCAATAGTTGGAGATGGAGTTGTGGGCCTTTATCATTAATTTAGAATATGTGATATATCATTCTTTGTCGGTCCTTCCCTTTAATTTACAGTATTTTAAAGCTTTAGCTGACAAAATGATAGTACCATTTTCTTCAAGTAAAAAGTTTTTCATCTAATGAACTTCAAATCTAGAAAGCACAAATTAAAAACTTGATTTTGATTGTCATGACTCATAATGGTTGATGTTTAGCTTAAAGTGTACATATTTCTATGTATATCGCCTCATATTTTACTTTTGTCTCGTGAGTTTTAGATGTTAATTGGGATGATTTATATTGATTTGAAGTGTTTTTATGTGTACGAATGATTCGGGAGCAATTGCGGGCGAAACGTGCGAAATTAGAGCAAAAACGGATGAAATCGGGAAAAGTTAGATTTTTGGGCGCCACATGCAGGGCTGGGCGCCACCTGTGGCGCTGGAGGCAGTGTAAATTTTTGGGGCAGCGCCCTGATGGGCGCCCGGCGCTACCCAGGGCGTCGGTGACGAGAATTTTTCCTATTTTGTCCGGGACACGGTTATTTCGGTCCTAAACCTACCCCAACACGTATAAAAGCAAGTTTAAGCTTATTTTTGAAGGGAGGAGGTGATTTTGAAGAGAAAAACAATCGAGCAAAACACTTGGGAGTACGGATTCGATCAATTCTTCCACATCTTCTCTAGTATTCAGTGATTGTATGTTGAAAAACATTATATTTGATGATTGTGTGAACATGTGTGGCTAAGAACCCTATTATTTTAGAGTCATGGGTGAAACATGAACGTTATATTCGAAGTTTAATTTAACGAAGTTGATTTTATCATATTGGGTTGTTTATTTAATTATGTTCCTAATTATTTACTGAGTAGCTAACAGTGAAATACTATCTATGCATCTAGAATTGAACTCGAAAGTGGGAATTCTAGATTGCATATAGAATTAAATAGAGCAAGTTCTTGAACCCGGGCATCGGGGAACGGATTCGCAATTAGGATAGACATATACCTAATTGCCTTGCTTAGTTGAAATACAGGAATTGTAAATGCATTCTTGTTAATCTTGGTTCCATAGACATATAGGCATTAAGTTAACTTGAATAGGCGAGTAAGAACTCGGGAGATTCTTATGAGTAATATCAACCTTGTCAATCAACAATCCAGATAATTCAATTAGTTATTTTAAGCCAAAAATATAACCTGATTGTTAGTTAGCCCGTGACCCTAGAATATCTCTTCCTATTGATTGTTAAATCGAAATTGCTCTTTCTTTGGTTGATTTTATAGTTAACTAATTATTTGTTATTTTTAGGTAGTAAATTAAATCATCATAATTTTGGTGATAAATTTCTTGAACTGATAAGTTAATTAAGTTGATCTTGTCAAAAGCTAATCATAAGTCCTTGTGGGTTCGACATCCGACTTTCTAGTCACTTTATTACTTGACGACCACGTATACTTGCGTGAGTGTGTTTGGTCGCAACAAGTTTTTGGCGCCGTTGCCGGGGACTTAGAAATTAGCTATTTGACTGAGTTAAGTTTGTATTACTTATTTTGATCAAGTTTTACTTTTCTGTTTGCTTTGTTTGTGTTAACGCAGGCTCTTCTCTTGAATGCGGAGGAGTAGAAGCACAAAAAACCTCCTTCCTCTGGATCCAGAAATTGAACGCACACTTCATAGAACAAGGAGGGAGTTCGAAGCAAGCACAAGAATAAATGGAGAGTTGGACATTGTAGTTCAACCACAGCCAATAGAGATGGCAGGTAATGAGGAGCGTCCGGTGATAGAGGTTGCAAGGCCCAATCTGGCTAATATGACTCAGGCTATCGTGAAGCCTGACATTACGGAGCATTTTGAACTCAAACAGTACATGGTACAGCTGATTCAATCTACAGAACAGTATGTGGGTCTATCTCATGAAGATCCGCAGAGGCATATTCAGAACTTCTTGGAATTCACAGACACTTACAATTATCCAAACGTTTCCAAGGACTATGTCAGGCTGACATTGTTTCCCTTTTCACTATTGGGGGAAGCTAAGGAATGGTTGCAGAAGGAGCCAGCAAATTCAATAAGAACTTGGGATGATTTGGCAAGGAAATTCCTAATTAAGTTTTTTCCTACCAAAAAGACAAAAGCACCGAGGAGCCAAATTCTTGGGTTTCATCAACGGGATGGCGAAACACTTCGGCAAGCCTGGGAACGATACAAGAAACTACTCAGAGACTGCTCACATCATTGTCAGACTGATGAGGTATTGGGGCACACTTTTGTTGATGGGCTAGAAGAGACATCGAAGGTGAATCTTGATTCAGCTTGTGGGGGTAGTTGCATGGCCAGACCATACAGTGAAATTCAACTCTTGCTAAATAACTTCACTACGAATTATCATAATTGGCAAGGATATGGGTATGCAAGAAGAGTCATTAAACCAAAGGCAGCAGGAGTGATGGAACTTGATGACATCGCAGCAATGAGAGCAGATATTGCAAAGCTAGCAAATCAGATGAACAGAATAACAATGCATCACCCACAATAGGTACAACATGTGCAGCATATGTCTATCTGCTGTGAGATATGTGGTGACGGTCATGTAAGTGACATGTGCCCCACAAATCCAGAGTCTATATATTATGTGGGGCAGCAAAACAGGAGTCGGATGAATCAACAGGCACAATATGGGAACACATACAATCCCAATTGGAGGAATCATCCTAATTTTTCATGGGGCGGAAATCAGCAAAGTCAGAATCAATATAGGCCCCAAGGTAATCTCAATCAACCCCAGAAACCACCTCAACAGGCAGAGGAGAGTACTAATGACTTGTTGAAGAAGTTGTTGCTTGACAACCAACAGCTCAGGACTGATTTCAGGAATCTCGAGAGGCAGATGGGGCAGTTAGCAGCTAATCAAAATACTAGACTTGCAGGTGCCCTTCCCAGTGATACAGAGAAAAATCCGCAAGTAAATGCAGTTACACTCAGAAACGGTAGGGAGTTAGAGGAAGTGCCAAAGAAAAAGAAGGATAAACCTATACCTGAGGGAGAACTGATCCTTAAGACAACTCCTGAGGCAAAGGCAAATAATGCAGGTTCAGAGCAAGCGAAGATTGTCAGACCACCACCCCCATTTCCCCAGACGTTGCAGAAGAAGAATGATGATCGCATGTTCAGAAAATTTCTCTCTATGTTGAGCCAGGTTCAATTAAATATTCCATTGGTGGATGTGCTTCGTGAAATTCCAAAATATGCCAAGTACATCAAAGATATAGTGGCTCACAAGAGAAAATTAACTGAGTTTGAGACAGTTGCACTTACTGAAGAGTGCACTTCAAGGGTCCAAAACAAGCTTCCTCAAAAGCTTAAGGATCCTGGCAGTTTCACCATTCCTGTACGAATTGGCAATATTGATGTGGGTCGTGCTCTGTGTGATTTGGGGGCTAGCATAAATCTGATGCCCCTGTCTTTGTTCAAGCAATTGGGCCTGGGAGCTCCGAGACCCACCACTGTGATGCTGCAATTAGCTGACAGATCAATAGCTCACCCTGAGGGAGTCATTGAAGATGTACTATTGCAGATTGGGAAATTCATATTCCCCGCTGACTTTATTATTCTTGAATTTGAGGCTGATGAACACGTTCCAATCATATTGGGGCGACCTCTCTTGGCTACAGGCGATGCAATCATCAAAGTGAGAGAGGGAAAAATGATAATGAGGGTGGATGATGAAGAGGCAAAGTTCAATGTGCACAGAGCAATCCAACTCCCCCGCCACTATGAGGAGCTCTCCATGATATCGGTTATTGAGGTTGATGAACAAATCCAGGACACGAGTTTACAGCTAGACGATTCTCTAGAGAAATCACTTATGTTGTTTGATAGCATGATTATTGATGAGGAGGTTGAGGAGATGATGCATATCCTTGATGCATCATGTGCGTACATGCAGGGGAGAATCCTATTTGAGCCCCTCAATAGGCCGAGTGGGCCCTCTCCAAATCCCTCGATCGAGGAAGCTCCAAAATTGGAGCTTAAACCCCTACCCCATCACCTTCAATATGCTTATTTAGGTAATTCTAACACTTTACCTGTTATTGTTTCCTCTGACTTGTCTGAATTGCAGGAAGAGAAGTTATTGAGAGTGCTAAGGGAGCATAAGAGAGCAATTGGGTGGACAATGTCTGACATAAAAGGCATTAGTCCAGCTTTTTGCATGCACAAAATCCTCATGGAAGAAGGGCACAAACCAAGTGTAGAGCAACAACGCTGATTGAATCCAATCATGAAAGATGTGGTAAGAAAAGAGGTGATTAAGTGGCTTGATGCAGGTATTGTATTTCCTATCTCTGACAGCAAGTGGGTGAGCCCCGTTCAATGTGTACCTAAGAAAGGGGGGATGACCGTTGTGGTCAATGAAAATAATGATTTATTTCCTACAAGAACTGTCACTGGGTGGAGAATTTGCATTGACTATAGAAAATTGAATAATGTTACCCGGAAGGACCACTTCCCCCTCCCCAGTGCCGTTATGTCTCCGAGGTCGGGATTAATACAAAGGCCTTGGAATGGAACTTTCCTGAAGTAATGAGCCAACTCCGTGCAAGACACATGGAGAAATTGTTGACATGCCCCGGACCGGCAAATCTGAATACGGTCCGGGAACTTTATGCTAATTGGGACGTCGGGAGCGATATTTCATGGGTACGGGGCAAGGAGATCAAAATGCACAGGGCCGATATTTGCAAGTACCTGGGGGTTGAAGATGTTGACCCACGACGACTAAATTTTTTTTATCAAAAGCCCCAACTACACCTTGATTCGTCACACTTTGTGTGGCGTTGACTCAACTGCCAAATGGGTCAAACAGCACGAGATGCCCTTGCAAAATATTCTAGCAGTTGAGCTTTTTGATGTCTGGGGAATTGATTTCATGGGATCGTTCCCATATTCTAATGGTCACAGGTACATCTTAGTGGCGGTTGATTATGTGTCTAAGTGGGTAGAGGCCATTGCTCTTCCTACTAATGACGCAAAGGTGGTGGTAAGTTTTGTCAAGAAGCACATCTTCACACGTTTTGGGACTCCAAGAGTGTTGATAAGTGACGATGGTACTCACTTTTGTAACAAATTGCTGAATAATGTTCTTGCAAAATATGGAGTCAAGCATAAGGTTTCCACTGCATATCATCCCCAAACGAGTGGTCAAGTAGAAGTTTCCAACAGAGAGGTAAAGCAGATCTTGGAGAAAACAGTGAGCGGGAATAGAAAAGATTGGGCCGCGAAATTGGATGACGCATTATGGGCATATCGCACTGCATACAAGACCCCCATTGGGACTTCTCCGTATAGGTTGGTTTATGGGAAAGCATGCCATTTGCCCGTTGAGCTTGAACACAAAGCTTATTGGGCGATTAAAAATCTAAATGTGGAGATGGACTCGGCCGGTGAAAAGAGATTGCTGCAACTAAATGAGCTTGATTAGTTTCGACTACACGCATATGAAAATGCCAAGTTATATAAAGAAAAGACGAAAAGGTGGCATGACAAGCACATTAAACATCGTGAGTTCGAACCAGGCCATGAAGTCCTATTGTTCAATTCAAGGTTGAAGCTTTTCCCCGGAAAGCTTAAGTCTCGTTGGAAAGGTCCTTTCGTTGTAGTGAGTGTAAGGCCTTAAGGAGCGGTGGAATTGCGTGATAAGAGCTCAACTGGCACGTTCTTAGTAAATGGCCAGAGAATAAAACATTATTGGGGTGGTGAAATTGCACGAAATAAGACCTCGGTGGACTTGGACGATGTGTAAACATGTGTTGAAGTCGTGCCGCGACGTTAAATCAGGCGCTTGTTGGGAGGCAACCCAACTTTTATTGCTTTCATAATTAACGTCTTAATTTTTGGGGTAGATAGATTTTGCAATTTTTTTTTAGGATTAGAATCTATGAAATTAATGGTGTAGGACATGTAATTGAGTAGTTAAAAAGACTAGGGGGATTGGGTGATTTTATAAAATAAAATAAAAAAAATTCGTGACAGCGCCCTGGCCAGCGCCAGGCGCCCTCTATGGCTGCAGAGGCAGTATGATTTTTACCCCCAGCGCTAGGTACACCGCTGGGCGTTGGCTGGGGGGGGGGGGGGTTTT